>VZSE01006226.1:418905-441522 GCA_013398275.1 Promerops cafer
CCCCTCCTGCAGCCCCAGCACAGGAGGGTGACTGAGGATGTGCCAGGGGAAGGAGGTGGGAGCAGCTCTGGTTGCAGTGCTTAAGCAGTTTCAGATTTTCATGCATGCTTTCATCTGTGAAGGGCAGACATGCTAGAGAGGTTTCTTTGCTATATGGGTGACCTCTAGTTTGCTATTTTTGGTACCCTATTTTTGGTGCTGTCNTGCAGCCCCAGCACAGGAGGGTGACTGAGGATGTGCCAGGGGAAGGAGGTGGGAGCAGCTCTGGTTGCAGTGCTTAAGCAGTTTCAGATTTTCATGCATGCTTTCATCTGTGAAGGGCAGACATGCTAGAGAGGTTTCTTTGCTATATGGGTGACCTCTAGTTTGCTATTTTTGGTACCCTATTTTTGGTGCTGTCTCTGTACCATAATTTATGGGCTATGAGAACAAATTCAATATAAGAGGCACGTTCTTAAGATGAATAATGTTAAGGTACTCTCTGTTGCACTTCAAACTTCATTTTAATTTCACTGAATTTTAAACTAGTACATGTTTTTTGAGCATTGGAATGTGGAAAAAAATTAGTTATTGGCTTGTCTTCAGTGAGTTTATTTTAAGCAAAAAAGAAGCAAAACAGATGTGCACAGTTCACTGGATTTTTTCCTGAGAGAAGGTAAAACATGAGAAGCTGCCACCTCTTGCACCTGGCAGACGTCCGAGAAATTCATCTTAAGTGCCACTTAATTGATTGCTGAACACTGCAGTTCAATCAGCTGCAATAAAGTTAATTGAACCTCTCCAGTGAAATGTGACTTAAACCAAAGGATTCAAAATAGGAACAGGTACTAATTAATGAAGGCCATTATTTTTAATAGGACAGGGTCCAAGTAATTGAGTGATGTTTAAATGTTCTGTGTAGTCTCATGAGGATGGGAGTCACTTACTTGCAACAGCTTTTGGGTTAGATGTAAGTATGCAAAATGCAAAATTTTAGTTGAGAGTGCTAATTTAACATAGTTCTGCCTTTTAAATCATGCCACGGGTAAGAGATGAAAAGCAGCCCTAAACCCTGCTGCTTTTTTGGGGGGTCAGCTTTGATCCCAAACTAATCCAGTGAGTTTGTACTTACTAGAAGAAAATAAGTTGTGCATTTTCCTTGAGGGAGGTCAGACACTGGCATGGGGCCAGTCTTAGCTGGGTGAAACACAGATGAATGTATGACCATCTTTATAGGCTGCTTTGACTAAAGTTAGACACATTAAAAAAAAACCTAAAAAGGTCTTTGAAGGACTGACAGCTGTTATGCTCCATTCAGGTTTTAACTTTGTCATATTATTAAAACATGTATTTAACCAAGGCAGGATATTACTCCCACGTGCTGTGTTTGTAGAATGCTGGGAAAGTAAGGGGAAAATAAAATCTATTTAGGCTTTTGGTAGTTTGACACAGGAAAAAAAATAATATAAACTGGTTATACCTAGGATAGAACTCAGAAAAATACGAGTTCTTCTCAGAGCTTCTGGGCCTAACAGGAATAGCAGGGACGAGAAATCTGAGAAGTTCCAAGATGGAGCTTGGCTGAATGAAGAAACAAATTTTGTGATGCAGTTGCCATGACAACCAAGGAGTCTGGAGTTTGTGATCTGAGCTGCCTCTCGCTTCCAGGGGCTCTCCCAGGAGCAGATGCTCCGGGGCGCAGCTGAAGCTTTGGTGCCGCTCGGGGGGACGCTGAGCCCCTCCTCGGCAGCTCTGCGGCCCCAGGCACCGCCCGCACCGCAAGGCAGCGGCTCTGCCGGGCTGCATCAGCGCAGGGAAAAGCCTTTGCGGGCTGGAGCAGCCCTGCAGACCCCAGCTGCCAGCAGGCTCCCAGCTGCCAGCAGGCTCCCAGCTGCCAGCAGGCTCCCAGCTGCCAGCAGGCTCCCGCCTGCCCCGCTGCCCTTGCCCAGAGCAAGCGGCAGGCGGCACCTCTCCCTCTGCCGCGGGAGCTGCGGCAGGAGGGGCACAGCATCCCCGCGTGCGAACGGGGAAACGTGGCGGCAGCAGGGAACCCAAAACCTCAGGACGCTGGCTCTCCACGGGGTGTTTTCCTTTAGGCATCTTACAGCTTGCTTGTGTGCCCCAATATTTGAGTTTATGCCAAGAAATTTATACTGTAGCGAGGCTACGAATGATTTTGATGTTTTTCCCTTAATTCATATGTACTTTTTTCCTGAAAGGCTGTCAAATACTTCCTTATAATATTTCTTCTGGAGAAACTCCATAAATGACAGAAGTCAGGTGGGAAGTTGCCTCCTTTGATCCTCTAGTCCAATTCCATGCTCACTGGCTTCATCTTTACATCATCCAGTGCAGGCAGGCCCCAGGGCAGGCAAATCTATGAGCAAGTGACTGCAAAAACATCATGGATGCAAGATGTCAGCTGGAATTTCCCCATCCTTGTAGCCCTGCTTCTGTGAAGCTTTTTTCTTTTTAATAGCACCTTTTAGATCAACAGAGTGCATGAAGCCTCTGAAGCATCTTTTACACCAAAGTAGATTAAATGGGATATGGCCAAACACCAATGGGAATCAGTGATGTTTGTGTGGGAGATCAGAATGTAAAAAAAATTGTATTAGAAAGTCTTCAGGAATTTTCCAGAGACTGTTCAAGACTGTTGAAATAAATGAGTAGTTGGAGCCCAGTGGACTGAAGCCATTTGCTTCTGTCTGTTTAAGCTTCTGTGGTAGGATGGGAATAATTGTTTGCAGAGACAAATTCATGAATTAATTTCCATTATGGAACTCATTTATATATTATATTGTTACTTATATTACTTATAATTGTTATTATATTACTTATTATATTATTACTTTCTATTTTAATCTAAGACAGGTTAAAATCATGTGCTAGCTTTTTGAGAAAGTGAATCTTGATATCATTTGTGGTGAAATGCTTTTTGTAAGCACATAAAATGTCATTGCACCAAAGCTGCTTTTGGCTTTGGACCTTTTTAACTTGCCTCCTCATGTGGATCTGTGGTCATTTTTGCATTCAGGCCTTTCCTGGGATGCTCATGCATGCTGCCAACACAATTTGTTCAAGTTTCCTTGCACAGAGGCCTGTCTGGATTCACTATGTACCCTTGTGCTGTCCATGAGCCCATTAAATCCAGCCTTTAGAATGAATTTACAGGATGAAATAATAGGATTTTTGACACAAAATATGCTTGTCATGTGCACATGTGGGACATTTGTGCTGGTTTGTGCTAAATGCTGCTCCAGCCCATCCCAGTATGGGCACAGACACCACAACCCAGTGCTGGTTTTCAGTGGGTGACCCTGTGGGTTTACTGAGAGCACAGATAACTTCCCCAAAACTCTCTGTGTCTTTCTTCCTCTCACATTTAGTCTCCAGATGGGAAACTCTGACTGGCTGCTGACAGGCAGTGCCACGTGCTCAGCTCTGAGCCTGCAGAATCACTCGTGGGCTATTTATTTTCACTGGTGCAAATTGTGATTGGGTTTGTGTGTGCCAAATATTTATCAGAAAGGGTGAATTTTAACAAACGTGTAGGCAGGGGGCTGTAAGTGTGTGTCAAGGCTTTGGGGGTTTGTTGGGGTTTTATCCAAGAAGTTCAGTGGATAAGGAAGAGCTCCTGAGAAGCTTCTCCTGGGAGGATGTGCATTCCCAACCTCAGCCATTCCACCAATGGGCATTCCAAGCATAATGATGGAGTTCTGTCTACTTAATTACTGTCAAAAATGATTGACTGCCTTTCCCACTGAGGGCAGGTTTTGGTAATGGAAGGATCAGGTTCATGCATTAAAGAAATCAAGATTTCTTTTCTTTATTAATAGAATGAGGTCTGCACAGGTCTCTTTGGTAGTGGTTTTTTTCCTTTTGCACCTTCCTACAGGAGGGCTGCTCTGGTGAATGTGTTCCAGCTCATGCATCTGCCAGCTTACAATGTGCAGGTTATTTTACTTTTCTATTCTATTCTATTCTATTCTATTCTATTCTATTCTATTCTATTCTATTCTATTCTATTCTATTCTATTCTATTCCATTCCATTCCATTCCATTCCATTCCATTCCATTTATTACATTATATTATTTTTCAACCCATTTCATAACTGTGCATTTCAGGAAAAAAAGAATGCTTTTATCCAGCCTGTTTAGACTATTTTTAAAGACATCCAGTCTATGAGATCATATTACTTCATGAATTAATTCTCTCAAAGTAATTTCCATCCCACTGCCCAGTAACTAAATGATAATAAAGGATGATTTTCAAAAATACAGAATTCTGAGGCATTTCCCAAGAGTCCAGAGTGGATAGAGGGAAGCTGTTGAAATTGTGGGCTGTCCCAAGGGACAGTTTTCCTTGCATTTGGTTTATTGCATGACCAGATGTCATTGATGTAGCAGAGCCTCCTCACATGTCTACTTCTATTTTCTATTTTCACTTCTTTATGAAGGGAGAAAAAGCTCGGTGCAGGAACGTTTTGTGGAATAGTGGAAGGAAAGTAAGAACCTCAGGTTTTGCAGTGAAAGAGTGCAGATGATATGCAGAAAGATTGGGTTGAAGAAGAGGGAAAGACACAAATTTGTGCCTGCAAAACAACTTTACTCTTTGTTTCTAGAGCTTCCTTCCAAACTCTTAGCTGCTAACAGAAAGAGTAGTTTTTGAGTGTTTTAAAGAGTGGGATTAGATTTAATACTGAGAAGCCAGGTGATTATGAAAGGAACTGGCACAGCTGGAACAGATATCTGCTTCACTGATTTACAAACTGTCCCCACCAAAGCTTGAAGTGGAAGTGGAGAGAGATTTACCTCAAATTATTCACACCTGGAAAAGTTCTGCTGAATAATACCAAGGTAAAACTGTCAGACAAACCTGCCTGAACTCTGGTGTCTCCCTGCTTAACGACCCTTCCTGCAGGCATTTGGCTTCTGGATGAAATGTTGAAGAAGGGTAAAAGAAATAATGTCACTGAAATCCTTATAAGCTATTGACAATTCCCAAGTTATTGCTCTGTAATCATGCTCAGTTTTACCCCCTGAGGTGCTAAAGACTGTGAGGATGAGGTTCTGCTCTGCTGGTTTCATGGTTCTTTTGTTCTCTAGTATTTCCATAAGACTCTGAGTTAAATAACCTCCAGCTCTCCTATCAATATTTTTATTTTATTTATTTTCGGATCAATCTTTTCAGTCCCAGCTTTTGTAAGTGTGCCTTTTCAACAAAGCTGCTATAAACAGTCATTTACAGGTTCTGTTTCTGAAGCAGCTTTAAAAAAAATGTGTTGTATATATTTGCTCCTGCTCTAAATGTTAAATATCATTGCACAGAACTCTGGGAACAGATGGGATGCTGCATAAGCTGTTTATCATATTACACATTTATCACTTTACACTAGTGAAGTGTACATGTGTTTGATTAATATTGACTTCTGATTTATTTGGAGGGCTCTATTTTTTGACAGCATTGGGGATTACATTGTAATCCTTACTGGCTTCCAAGCTTGAAATTTAATTCCAGTAAAAATAGAGAGGACGCATTCCATAATTCTTAATTACATGGGGTTTTTTTGTTTGATTGTTTGTTTGTTTGTTTGTTTGTTTGTTTTCTGTGGAAAAGAGTCACCTGGTTGAGGCTTTAATACTGGAAGGCATTCAGAAGTAAATGGATAATGCTGTTTGCTTCAGTATTTTAGATTAAATTTAGATGCCATTGGTCCAGCTAAATAAGTATCTCTTGGAATTAAATACCAGATGCTAAGGAGGTGTAAAATAAAGCAAACCAGCAAGAGTCCTATTTAAATCAATATTCCTTTATACCCTCCACCTACAGAATGAGAGAACTTCGTCGTTGCCTGCCCCACAGGTCTGGATGTTCAGCATGAGTTGCACCTGGGTCACAGCCCACGGAGCCTGCACGCACCCCCAGAGGCATCCCCAGCTCCCACAGAGCCCCAGCTGGCCCCCGAGGCTGCCCACTGCAGCCCTGTAGTGAAGAGATGGCCCACCCGTGCAGGGCTTCATTAAATGCATTCTGGCTCAGCTGAAGCCTGGAAAAAGGGAAGGTTTTCCCTCCAGACAATGGATGGAAAAATGATTTCAGGTTGGACTGGGGCGGCCTGTGCTGATTGTTCTGCTAAACAGCAATAATATTTAATGAGAGATTCTGCTCTAAACTGTAAATCCTTTAGAGTGTGAGATGCCCAGCCTGTCAGAATAAATAGAGGAGGCTAAAAACACACACTTTGAAAATGACTGTTCATTTTGGGAGGCATTGAGTGATCTCAGTGAAATATTACTGAGTCAGTGGAATTTTGGAGAGAGATCAACTTCCCAGCATGTATCCTGGCAGCAGCTCTTCCTCCATTCCTCAATATCTTTTATGTTCAGATAGCACAGGCAGCTCTTCAGTCTTACATGCTGTCATCATTCAAATTTCAGATAACTTCCAGTGACTCCTTATAGATTGAATGAATAAATAAATTACTTTTAGCCGTGCTTATTTACAGTTTTTATGCCTCTGCTTTCTTCTAGGTCTATTAATTGATATTATGGAAAGACATATCCAGCAAAGAGGATGATTTAGCACTAGAAATTACTGAGAGTACATATATATATATATATATATATGTTTATTTTTTTTCCTTAAGCTGAGTGTTGCAGTGCAGTTTGAAGTTTAATTGGCATGACCACAGTAACTGCTCAGGGCTTCATGTATTTAACTCTTCTTTTTCCATGGACATTCTTTGGGCCTGCTATGGCCCTACTGCCTTTGCTTCCAAGACAGGACATCCTTCCAGAATCTTGCAGAAGGAAAACTCTGGTCATTGTAAATAAAATATGTAAAGGGCAGGATCTGGTAGAATTTATTTAGATGAGCATTTCCCAAAGGAGTAGCTTTGTTTTCTGGTCATCATGTCAGCTATGCACTGTTCCTTAAATACATATTTTCATTAAAAGGCTGTAACTAGAAATTCTGTTTCTACCTGTTCCTTCCATGTTCTTTGTATAAAAATGATAGAACAGAAATGTTCTGCATTTTGGTCTAAAAGACTCCTTCCTTTCTGTGCAGGTTAATAATGAGAACGTAGTGAAAGTTGGCCACAGGCAGGTGGTGAACATGATTCGACAGGGGGGCAATCACCTCGTGCTGAAGGTTGTCACAGTAACCAGGAATCTCGATCCAGATGACACAGCAAGGAAGAAAGGTACATTTTTCTCTCTTCCTCATGGACTCCTCTGCTCTTCCCTCACAGAAAACCAAGTACAGGCATGAAATTGCTGTTTCCTAAATTCTGATTTATTAGACTTTGCTTCTAAAATTTGAGATGCCCTGTTGTTGTTTAATTTGGAGTGGTTTAATTCTGTTGGGTTAGATATTAACACGTGGCCAAAAGAGCAATATTGTCACATCGTGCCTGGCATTAGAGTTTATCTTTTTGGGTTTTTCATATGTAGATGTTTGAGGATCTTGAAGTAAAATTTCTTGCAGTAGTGAGAGAGGAAAAGCACTAAGAACAGATGATCTTTTATTAATTTCAAATGCACTTGAAATGGGGGTAGTTCAGCAGTGTGTTTCTCACCCGCCCATCCAAAAAGCCACCACGAAAACTTCACCCCCCCAAAAAAGAGGAAACAAAAAGGGAATTTGCACTGTTTCCTGCTGGGAAGTCATTAGCCCCTCATAATTATCATGAAGCAGGAAGATTGCTGCTGCTCAGGGTGCTCCATCCAGCAGCAGCACATTGCTGGAGGTTCCTGTTCCTCCCACAGGGCCCTGAGCTCTCACTCGCACACCTGGCTCTTCAGCACGGGAGCAGGTGAGGACATGGCACTCCAGGACTCCCTCCTGCTCCTGAACTAAAACTGTCTGTCTGTGCTGCAAGTGTTTTGCACCTCCACTGCTTATTAAAAATAATAATAATTAAAAAAAAAAAAAAAGAGTGAGACCAGCTTGTGGGGTGGAGGGGAAAGGCTGTGTTAAACTAAATCATGTCCCAGCACGGCCCTGCATTACTTTTGGCTCGATGGAATTACTGTTCACACATTTTAAACAAACATTCTTGCCTCTGTCTTTTGGTGTGTATCACATTGACCTTAAATGTAGTGACAGGACAAGGGGCAATGCTTTAGACTGAAAGGCAGCAGGTTTAGACTAAATATTAGTGGGAAATTCTTTTCTGTGGGGGTGGGGAGGCCTGGCACAGGTTGCCCAGAGCTGTTGTGGAATCCCCATCTCTGGAAGCGTCCAGAGCCAGGATGGATGGGACTTGGAGCAGCCTGGGATAGTGGAAGGGGCCCTGCCTGTGGCAGAAGGGTTGGAATGAGATGATCTTTTCTGACCACCAGAAATATTTGTTATCAGGATGCTAAAGCACAGATCGGAGTTTCTGTGCTAGATTGTTGCCTTGATATTTTAAGACCTTATATATTCTGAGGATCACCCCTTTCCCTTAGAGTCACCTTAACAATTCAGATACATTTGAATGTTTCTTAGATTGAACAGTTTCTCCAAAGATTGAATTAATCTGCCAGAGGTTGGCTGGTGCCCAGGAGGTTTTTGGCCCCACATATTTCTCAGAAGGGGCACCACTGCTGCGAGGTCCTTTCTCTAGAGAGAGAAAGGACCTGCTGGGAAACAGAAGTGCACAGTTATTTAGCTTTAAATGTTTCTATGTATCCTGTTACATAAAAGCTTGCGGATGTGTCAGGCAACCTACGCTAGAGCCAGAAACACTGGAGAAATTCAGTCCATGAAAAGCATCTCAGGGCTTTTTCCTCCGCATGTGGGTATTTATTCTCGCCTTGTTTCATGGAGCTGATTCTTTGAAATGGATCTGGGATTGTGGCTGTGAGCATAGGGCTTCCAGAGGGTGTGTTCTGGCTGACACTCGTGTGTTTTTGTGTTCCATGCACAGCCCCACCACCTCCTAAGCGAGCTCCAACCACTGCACTGACCCTGCGGTCTAAGTCCATGACCTCAGAGCTTGAAGAGCTTGGTAAGAAAGTGTTTTTTGGCAAGCATGCTGGCTTGGTGGAGATGTAAATATCTATATGTCTCGATGTGAAATTGATGGAGGGAGCTGCACTGTGTACAGTGTCTAGAGCAGAGGAGGTTTTAAGAATGCTGCATCTTTGGAGAGTTCAAAATGTGCATGACTCGCATGAATGATTTTTGTGGAGACTTGTGCCTTCACTGCTGCGCAAGGGAATGTTGATACATTTTATGCATCATCAAAGTTTGGCACATGTACCAAAAAAACAAAAACAAAAAAAGAAAAGCAAAAAAGAAAATAATGCTGTATCATGTTTTGCTAGCTTTGCTTTCTAAATTTTCAGTTCATCTAATATTGTTTTATTTTAAATTTCTGTGGCCTCTCATTAGTGGATAAAGGTAAGCTGCCAGAAGCTGTTGTTAAAAGCTGACAGTGTTAAAGCAGCTTCAACTTCAACTTGTTTTATTTGATCTGAAAAAGTGCATATTATGATATCACTTTGACTTCTGTGCATGATAGAATCTTAATTCCTCTCACTATTGGTAATAAAAAATTCTTGAGCATTCAGTCTTTTATTTGCTAATTTTGAGAAATGTGGTTGTAGATTCCTTTGCTTGATCCTCCACATTCTAGATATGCATAATTCTTCAGGAATTTGTATTCATGTTCTAGAAATGAGGAAGGTAATTGTTCTTTTCTTCCTGGTTTTAATCTGTTAGGTCATTAAAAGGTAGAATTTCTGCAGCTAGTCTAAGACATGGAAATAGGAATAAATAATATCTAAAATGAGAAAAGCCCAGTGCATATTTCTATGTGGCTATAACAGTAAAACAGTGTGTTTAGCAAGTGAAAAAAGGGTGTAAAACCAAACCACATCCCTCTCTGCAGAGTCATAGATGATAATAATCCACACAATAAAACCATTTTTCCACATAATTCTACAGTGATTTAAATACCTAATTTTATAATCTTGGGGTTTTCCTGACATGGACTCATCTGAAGGCCAACTGGAAGGAATCATAGCCTTGTGGCCCCTTTTTTCCCCCTGTAAATCAGTGTTTTTTGGGGCAGATGGACCCCATCCATGCTTTAACGAGTCAAGTCACATAACTCCAGTGGGAAGTCTCCCAGCAAAGTGGTGCTGAAGTGGGTAATGTCTTCTCTATGGTCTAACAACCAAATGAAGACCAAAAAATAAACCACCCCAGTCTGATTATTTAGTTCCAGCAGGTCTCAGAAAATTTGGGTTTTATGTACAAGGAAGTATAGGAGCTTAACTCAAGGTATCAACATCTTGTGAATGCTCCATCATTTTTCTTCCAGGATTAAAATGTAAAATATTATTTCTAGAGCACACTTTGTGGGTCTGGGTGTTTTTCATTTTCTTTTCTTTCATGGAGTGCTGAGAGCTTGTAAAACTTTCCTGGTTTATCAACCACCTTTCCCAAGGGGACAGCAATACTTAAGCACTATTTTTGCCCCTTTGTTATGCTCTTCTGCCAATTGCTTTCAAGCTGAGGATATTCTTCTATTTCTCTGACTTTTCAATCTTCCACAGGAGATATTGGTCTTAAAGCAGAAGCAGCACTTTCCTAGGGGAGAAGAGCTTGTTAATAGCAATGTGCCCAGTGGAGACCATCATATTTTAGCTTTCCCACCCCCTGCTCAGGCTGTGGCCCTTGCTCTGCTGTTTGTCCTCACCAAGTGGCACAAACCACTGCAACTCCTTTAACAAGCAGCCATGGGACATATTTCCATTTTTAAGCACATTTCCCATTCATACCTTTATCCAGATGGGGCAGACATTGCAGTGGCAAGAGTTTTCTGTTCTGAGGAATAGTCCTGCACCATGTTCCAGAGGGGTTTGTCCCCTAGGAAAGCTGTAGTAGTGGCAGAAATTTGTTTTCTTCCTAAAAAAGTCCATAAATGCCACTTCTGTGACCCTCTGAACATTTGCCACCCTAGCAAACAATGTGACTGCTGTTCCAAATAACATCTGTGCTCTACCTATTTTCATATTTGTCCTGGAAAAGGGCTATTACCAGAAGGGACAAGCATTCTTAAATTGCACAGCTACTGAACAAGCTTCCACGGGGAAAATGTTCTCCCCATCATCAGTTAAAAGCTGTCTCCTGACATAAAACACAGCTTGTATGTGTGTATTTATCTATAATTTATATATCCCTCTATGTATTTGTGTATATATTGGACATCTGTGAGAGCTATGAGAACACCCACATTTTTATAGCCATTAAACTCTCTAATGAATGAGCATTTCTTTCGTGCCATATATGTGCAAACCAAATAGGAAGCACCTGTAAATGAGCACTGTGGATGTTCTCATCAATACCTCTGTGTAACCCTTTTTCCTGAGCTGGAGAAGCTCATGGTCTCAATAATGTCTCGTGACAAAGAATCCCACGGGCTAATTATGTGCTGTGTACAGATGTATTTCCTTTTTATTGGTTTTGAATGTGATGCCTTTAATTTTATTGAATGTCCCTTGTTATGTAATAGAAGAAAAAGTAAATAGAAACTCCCCATTTGTTTTCCCTCAGAGTGCATAGTTTTGTAATGTCTTGTAGCTAAGTTAAACATAGTTTTTTCTTAAAATATTATCCACCTTGCAGTGATTACAGTCACCTCCTTTGCCTGGCTCTGAACCCTACTTACAGTTTTATTGACATGTTTTGACCTATTCTGTTCTTCATAATACAGAGCAGACCATCTGAGCTGTTGTTTTTCAAATGAATTAATCCAAAAGATGGCAGTGTGCTAATGATTCCTTTCCATTTCAATCTGCAAAGATTTGGAAATGCCCAGTGTTGTCATAGTTTGATAGCCCTGGTATCAATAAGTTGCCCCAATTACTGTTTTTGAAGAAGCACTTAATGAAAAAAAAATCTGCATGTATCCCTAATACCTGCAGGGGAGAAATTCCTCATAGTTATCATAAACCCTGATAAACAGCTTGGCAAAAGCAGATTTTATCTACTGTGGTTTGAGAGATACCTGTTTAGTAGAGGTGAGCAGGGAGAGACATCTTAGAGGGAAGGATAATGTTTGAGCTCAAAATGACAGACGAGGATTTGGCATATAAAAAATTACCTTCAGAATTGATTCACAGTTCATTCCCTTTCTATTTCCAAGCTTCAGTACGGAAGAAGAAGGGTAAGGGGAAGCATTTTGTCTCTTGTTTAACCTGTTTCTCACCTTTCCATAGTGAAGGATAATAACAATGTAAATGTTGGCATACGGTCCAGTTTATTTTATGGTGTCAAACGTACATTAATTATTGTATATGTTTTTTTAGTTATTTAGTTAATAAATTGCAAACACACTAAGAAACTCAAACAGAAGACCACATTCGAAAATATCCCCCGCATTTCTTCCTTTTGTCTCCTTTCCTTCACCTTGCCTTTTTTTTTCCTTCTCCGTACCCGGCTCTTCTCCAACCCCTTCCATCTCATCTCCTCACAGCTCCTGTGCTGAGTGGCAGCCACGGAGAGTTAGTGGCCAGTGGCAGCCCAGTGCAGCCCCACGTTAGTGACCCCGCTTGTCTCCTGAGGGCCGCTTGCCCACACTGTGTCTGGCTCAGGAATCAGGGGTCTTGCACACCACACCTGAGCTTCTCACCCGCAGAAATGCTGCTCTGTCTGGTAGAACATCTTCCACGCTGTCCTGTATGCATGGAGTGCCCTCCCTGGACTGATTCATGAGGCCACCCACCACCTTCTCCTTGAAATCTCTCCCAAAGACCCACCTTCCCTAGATGCCCACCGAGCAATCATCCCAGTGCTGATGGCGAGGCAGGGGGGCAGGTAGAGATAGCAGTGCTATTTTAACAGTTTTCATAAATGTATTTTTGTGTACAGAGAGTCTGTGTGTGTTGAGCTGTACTTCTTCCATGCTCCTGCTGCATTTTGCTTCCCTAGATTGTGAGCTCTCCCGAGCAGGGGCTGTTCATTTCCACCTTCTCATGGAGTCTGGCCCGAGGAAGAGTCTCCCACTTCCCCGAGCCCCTGGGTGTAGCTGGTGAAAAACAGGCTGTGTCCTGCTCCTGGGCGAGGTTCAGTGTCGTGGAAAGGAAATCTAGGCTGTAGGCAGTGTCTTCTCTCAGCAGGGAAGCGTTTCTTTTTGACATTTAATAGGATGGAATTGGGTTATTTTCCACTCTTTATTTTCCTGCTCTTTCCTCACCTGCTTTCAGGTGTTTACCAGAGGTTCCAGCTAGGGATATTTGCCATTCTCCATTCAGAGAATATGACAGAATAAACCACATTGCTACTGAAAAATACGTTTTGGCAGCATAGAAAAGAAAGTCTTTGTGTTGCTGTGTAGAGTCTTCTGTCAACCAAAAATTCAGTGTTCTGGGTCAGAGATGAGGGAGGCATTAAGATAAAAATAATGGCTTCTGTGGCTCTTGTCTGACTGGTCTTGTTGGTTATCTCTGGAGATGGGTTCTGGTTCATTGGGAGAGCAGGGGAAAGGAAGGCAGGACAGGACACAGGCTGTATTTTTTGATACTCAGGATAGAAGACAGGGCATTTGTGTCTAAAAAGGTGATAAAATCCTTGGGTTTGGAGCAGTATGGCATGAGCAGTTCTGTCATTTTACTGCGGTTACAAAGCATGAATTTAACTAAAATTTAACTTCATCTGTGCCACTGACTTTCTGCTTGCAGTAGTTGCCTGACTCAGAGGTAGCTTCCAACCTTGAAATGAGTGTGTGGAGGGGTCGTGTTTCCAAACTACTTTCTGGATTTTGTGGGATACCTGGGATGGGGGAGAGGTGTTCTTCTTTCTCGTGCCTTGTAGTTTTCCAAGAACTGTTGTATGAGTAAGTTACGGCATCGTGTAAACCAAGAGTTGTAGCAGCAACTTGTTGGAGGCAGCACTTAAAATGTGATTCCATTAACACTGAGGAATAACCAGGATATTCGAGCAGCAAATTCAAATGAAGGTTTGAAAATATTCTGAAAATGAAAGATTAAGGGAAAAATTTGAGGTCATAATTTTCATCATCACGATGGGAAAATAGGTATCATTAGAGCTTCAAAATTAGTATTTTAAAACTTTAAATTTAACTCTGTTCATAATAAGTTTATGCAGCTGGTGGAGAGCTTGGTTTTAAATGGCTTTTCCTTCAGTTTTTGTTTTGACTTATGACTAACTCAATGTGGAGGGAGAATTTTAAAATTAAATTGATCCTTAAGGAACACATCTATAAGCTAGGATCTGTAAATGTCTAGATGCATGATTTAAAAGTTTCCTGCTCCTCAGCTTTCTTTGCTGCCAGGAAATGGGTTTGATTTAGTGAGTAATTTGGGATTTTCAGTGTAAGCTGAAGTGGACAGTGTTGAATTTTAAAATGCCTAATATAAAATCCTCTAAGAGAAGGGACAAAATGAAGAATAGAGCAGGTTAAATTTCCACAGCGAAATGGGAATGGCAAGATAAATAATCCTTCTGCATTAATAAATAATCTGCTGGCAGTGTCACATGGGTGTCAGTTGTGAGCTGGGGTGCTGCTGTTTGTTCTTAGATTTGATATGGTAATCAATATAAAATATTGATATATACCATATACTGATCAAGTATGTGTGTTGGTCCTGGCCTTTGGGGTTTGGTGTGGGCTGCAGTACCAACTACAAATAAAGGATTTTCTCCTTTGAAGGGTTTAGATTCTATCACCACCTCACAGATACAGAATAACTGTGATATCATCAACACAGAATATTGTTACCTGGCATCAAGTCTGACCAGCATTTGAATAGAAAAATATCAGTTGATGGCATTCAAAAGAAATATTATTAGCTCTGTCTGCAATAAGCATTCCCACTTCATCCCATTCCTGTTGTCCATTGTTTCAAAGGTGGCACCTTCCCATGGCATCTGAAACAATGAAATTGCAGAGCAAATATATATAAATGAATGCCAAGCAGTGGATTAGCTCACAGTGTTCTGTTCTGTTTGAAGAGACCACTCCCAAAGCCATCTGGGTTCAAAAGTCACTTTTTTATTTCACTGTGGTGGAGTTGATGATGGAGATTTGTCTGCAGGGAACAATGGGAATACCACCAAAGCAACTTTTACAGCACTCCCCACGGCAGCTCCTGAGATAGCTCCCAGCACCTGCAGTGCTTCTCTGTAGGAAGAAGGTTTTCAGATCTTCACCAGACACTATTTCAGAAGATGAGAGCAAAAGGCATCAGGCTTCACGAAGAATTCTTGAAGGTTATCCCTTGTAAGTAATTGATTCACATTACCTCTTTGAAATTCTAATGAGGTGGCAGTGTAGTAAGGAGGAAGAGGTTGTCATCGGGTTGTCATTTCTCTCAAGCAGAAGGCAGTGGCTCTGGGTGGAATTTGTCAAGTCTGTGTGAAGAAATGCCAGCCCCATTTGTGGCTGGTGCAGCGAGCTTGCAGATTTTATGGCTTGTAGTGTAACTTGGGGGAGTCCACAGCAGTGTAAGTGTAGGATTAGGACCGTGGCTGCAATATAAGTAATTGTAAAACACTTTGTGAGAGAAAAGCATTGAAAATTGGCATGTTCCAAAAAGGGAACAATGCTAAACCTGTGTTTTCCACAAAAAAAAACTTGGCAATGTGCTGATTAGCAACTTGTGCCCCAGAATCCAAACTAAACAGGTAACTCCTGGTACTAAAGACTTCTTCAGACCAGGATTTACCTTTCATGAGATGCTTTAACATTTTGGAAACACTGGGAATCCTGAGTAGAGGCTGCTTGAGTCTGTGTGGCTGTTCTCATCTACACTGTTATTATTTTGAATTTATCAGCTTATTCTCGGGGATGTAGCGCCCTGTCATGATACTTGTTTTTCTTTACTACAGGACTGTAATTGAAAAGGTTTTCAAAACCTTTCTGCATCAGCCAAACAAGACAATGGTATAAAAGAAGCTGGAAAAGGAATTGTAAGTGTTACAGAAAATGTGGGGTTTGTAGCATTTGCAAGGAGACACATTCAAGACATTGTTTCATGTGAGGGTGACTATGCTCAGATATTATCAATTTAATATCTAAGCACATATCCAAAATCATGAGGGCTTGAGGAGCAGTTAAAATTGCATGTGTTTCCCAACATGGCACAGTTAGGGCAGTGGAAAACTCTTTCAGCACTTTTAATGTGTTCTCTCTCTTTTTCAGGAGCCAGGGAGATGAAGGACTTATCTCCCTCATCTCAAAACTCTCTTTGCTGCTATTTCTTTTTTTTTTTTCTTTTTCCTTCAAATGTTCACATACCCATGTTAATTAATTTCTACTCTAATTTAAAATAAATGTTTTTAGATAATTCTTCATAGTTTGTTTGGTTTTTCCCCTCGGTGTGGAAGCGTGAGAGTTAAGTGTAAGACCAGAGAAGGCTGCAAAGTGTCTTAGATCCTCCACCTTCTTTTTGGTTTCTTTGATTTGATTGCCTTTCTTTTGTGACTAGGCCAAATTTTCAAATGCTGTCTCTTAAACAGAACATCAAATTGCCACTTAAATTCTTCCTGGCTTGCAGGGTAGGAGTGGGTATTGACTATATTCTCTGCTTTGTTTTTGTTCTTGAACAGAAACCACTGTTAGACAATGACCATTCCTCTTTCAAGGTAGGCTGAATTGCAAGGCTTCAGCATTGCAGGTGTATTTTAAATGCCTGTATCATTATTTCCTTAATAATGAACATGCTGTTAAAGAGCTGGTACTTGAAAATTGTATCTCTAGAAAGGAATTTGAACATATCTATTTTCTGCCTTCCTTAAAAATTACTTTTGATGGTGTGTTTATAATGTGTAAATGTGATTTGTGTGTAATAACGTGAAGCTATTTTCAGCCCTAGAAGCACAAATAAGTCTTTCCTTCAAGAAAGTTTTGAGAGCTCTTTATTGTGAATACCTACAAAGCATTTTCATAAATCATGTAATGGTATTTATAGATACTCAATGTTAAATGATTAATTTTAGTTACTAAAGTTTTTATGTTTTATTGATTTATTTTATATATTTTTATTATTTTATTTTATTTTAGAGTACTTTGTAGAGTTTACGGTATCCCAGAGAACAGACAAGTATTTTTAGTTAATTTTCATAGAAGGAAAGTGTTTCAAGTGCCTTTTGTGTTTGACTGCATTGCAAAGTGCTTTTATTATTTCCTCGTTATGCTGACTGCTAAAATAATATTCTCTGCCTGTTGTTTGCAGTATGGTTTGGGCATTGTGATTCAAGCACAATCCTGCAAATTGTTAATTTGGGGTGGGGCTGGAAGAAGGTAATTCCAGATTGAAATGCAGTGGTGGCAGATTGATGAGGATTAGCCTAATTGTCCACATGAAAACTCAGGTCATTCCATTTCTGTATATTTTTAAACTATATATTTACAGGACATAACTGTAGGCTGAACTTGTTTCTTTCCTCTAATTTTGATCATTAACAACAAATTTGGATTTAGAACTTAACCTTTAATGTTCTTACTCTGAATCCATGCTTTAGCTAAGGCTGGTGTTCAAATGCTCAGTGGTGTGTGAAGGCCTTGTTGTACTTTACCTACTTGTGGTCTTTGATGAATTTTCACACATCTGACCCTGTTTGAAGAGCTGAAAAGAAAGCCATTTGTTCTCTCTCAGTGGGCTGTGCCCATTCTTAACCATTTCAACCAAACAGGAGCCACCTGCTTTTCCCCCAGGGACACTGTCAGGTGAAATTGCTTCTGTGCCAAGCAACATTTTCAGACAAACTCCTGAGGTCTGACCAAGCTCCCTTTGGAAATCAGTAGGTTCTCACCTGCCCATTAGCACTGGGAAGATGGTCTGGAATTGTTGTTCATCTGCTTCTTTGAAAGCCTTGCCCAGATCCCCAGACCCACTGTTTGCCCAAATTGTAGTTTAGTAGTTCTCCCACCCACAGACATTCATTCCCCTGAAGTTTTTATCCAGTTACTTCCCAGCTATTCCTTTACAAATTAAGCAGGGCAAGGCCTTTGGCATATATATGGGAAGTGCCAAAAACCTAAAAGGAATGCAGTGCAAATAATTGCACCTACTTGATTTAGATGCTGTTTTGTTTCCACCCCCCCCGCCCCAGACATGGAAACTTAATTATATGCATAATCACTCCTGGTCTTCATGCTAAAAACAAGCTACTTGTAGTTAAAAATAAAAGAAATTGAAAAAAAAAAAAATTTGAATCCATAAGATAAAAGCAACACCACAGCCATATTTTTATGTAGTTTAAAAGAACCTCAGTGCATTTGGAATGGGCACACATGAAGACCACCCCTTCAGTTTTGGTGCTGCTTCTGTAACCCGTTTTTGCAGATTACTGACAAGGAGGCAAATTTTATCAGCTAACGAAGGAGATTAAACTAAACCTGCAAACTCGTGCTTAGGGAAGGCGATGGAACAAAACCCTTGCATGTGCAGTGCCTGACACTCAGGGCTGCGTGCCCAAACCTGTTGCCACCAAGGAAGAATGAATGTCCCGTGTTCCCATCACTTTTCCAAAGGAAAAATGCATGTGCCCAGTATTTGCCTGCAGATGCTGGACCAGGTGGGTGATCCTACAGCACTGAGGTGCCATTGGCATTGTCTGGAGTGTTGCATAATGCGCCTGGTACAGTTTCTGTCTGTATCTATCTTAGGTATTTACAAGGCACCTATCACCTTGGTACCTAAGCACTTTGAGAAATGCACCCACCCCAGGAGGGATGATGAGATACAGACAGAGGCCCAGGTCCAGAGCAGCAGAGGCAGGGCCCGGGAAGCTCCCCCGCTGTGTTCCCGCTGTTGTTGAGCTCCTGGCCCACTTGTTGTGGCCAAGGGACATCTCCACCCACCTGTCTGTCAGCAGGAAGAGACGGTGCCCCAGCCCTCGGTGCAGCTCCGCTGGTGGGCAGTCTGAAAAGCAAAGATAATGGAAAAGGCAACGATCCGGTAGCAGAGGTGAAACAGGAATGGTGGGATTTCAAAAGGAGGGCTTCTTAAAGAGCAGCACATCTCAGGGGAGGGATCAGCTGCCAGTCCAAGTGGCAGGTAAGGCACGACACAGGCATAAATCTCAAATGTTCTTCAGTGACCAAAAGTTAAAGAAATACTTCTGATGTCTCTAAAGTTTGTGTAAATCCAAAGCCCTGCTCTGTTCTTGGCCTCTGTCTCAGTCCTCCACCCCTGCAGCTGAATCAACCATTCAGTAGTTCTCTGTGTATCTCAACCCAATAGTTGCTACAGTCCTAAAAATGCCTAAGGACCAACACGAAGGACTCTCAGTGGTAACGAATGTTGTGGTGCGAGGAGACCGCACGGAATAGCAGTGCTCCAAAATAATGGACATATTCATGAACCTAAAGGCTGGCATAAACTTGGCTTTGATCAGCATGCTCAGGGCAGGATGGGGCAAACCACAGCTCTCCCTGCAGGCACACCTGGAGCAGCTCTCCTGTGGCCTCCAGGAGCACCTGCTGATCCACCACATCAGGCCAGGCTCTGTGTCAGCCCAGGGAAACACCCAGAGAGGCAGCAGGAGCAGAGAATCTGTCTGGCAGATTCTGCTCCTCTGCAGAAACAGAGAGCCTGTCCAACAGGGGAGAAAGGGAGATAGCCAGGACTTTGGTGGAGGCTCACCAGTTCCTATTGCATGGACCCCCTCAATACCAGATCTCTTTTTTTCCCTTAAACCCAACAGAGTCACTGAGGTGAAACAAAAAACAGCCTTCAGAAACCTGTGAATCCCAGGGGGGCTTTTGGCTATAGCTGCCCAGTACCCAGTGATCAAACACTAAAGCTGAAGTGCAGTGAGTCACTGACTTCCAGATGTTTCTGCTCCTTTTAGCCCATTTGCATGCTCCTCCCTGAGTCCATTCCTTGGCCACATAAGGATGGAGATGGAGGTCCTGCCCCAGCAGAGCAAGGGACATGAGGTTAGGAATGTGAACCTTGGAGGCTGCAGGTTTGATGGCTGCTATCACTTGATATAAAGATACCTGTAAAAGACAGAAGTGACCTATTTTGTCTGTAAGTCGTATCTATCACTGTGAGCAAAATGCTGCATGTCGGAATGGTGTGTCAGGTGGAAATTGCTAGAAAGATCAGGGAATCTGACCTCTTCCCTTTGCTTCACACCCAAGGAAGCCAGCTGTGCTTCTTTGTACCCACTCTATTTAAAGCTTGAAAAGAAATAGATTTCTTTTTTTTTTTTTTTTTTTTTTAAGCGAATTAACAACCAAGTGAGGTCAGCCATGTTGGTGCATGGTTTGATCCATGGCTGATCTTGACTTCACACCTGTAGTGGCCTCTCTCTGTCTTTTTTTGGAAGTGACCCCTTTTCCAAGGAGTTAAAGGCAGTTAGTTGAGATCACCCTGTCAGCTGTTCAAACATAAGGACAGTTTCTGGCTGCACTCAGCTCTGCAGTGCACCTGCTGTGCCTGGCACACCTCTCCCACAGCCCCAGCCCAGGCACTGGTGCAACCAACCTGACCAAGATCCACCCAGAATTTAGGGGACTTTTGGTCACCAAGGAATGGATTTCTTGGGCAGAGACTCACACGTTGGTCCAGCTGGTGTCAGCCAGTGGCCTCCAGGCAATTTTCCCATGATTGCTCCTTAGTGAAGGCAAGTTTGTGGGAGGCCATGCCTGTAACACACCCTTGGTTCCCCATGCCCATGGCAATGCTTCCCAAAGCTTCCAGAAACCAGAGTTGCTGAGAGATGCTGAACACCTTGTTACAAATAATAACAGTGATGGTTATTCCTCCTTCTCATTGCCAGCCAAGTTTACCAACCTAACCTAAAGCCTGTGCATGTATTCATTATTCAGAAGTATTCGCCAAGAGTTTCCACAATTAGCCTTCTGCCCAGGGGTTTTCACAGACCCTTTGCTTTTTGTCATTTGTGTCATTGGTCACTGACTGCCAGATGCTGTTCTTTCAGCTCTGAAAGGCTGAAAAGACTGATTGGGAGGATGGCAAGTGGTAATATTTCATAAGACATAACAAATTTTTGCAAAAATTTATTATTGCACTTTTTCAAGAAATTTTTCTTCATGAGCCTCTGGCAAATATGTAGACATGCACAAATAACAAAGGTGTTCTGGTCCCCCTGAACCTGAACAAACTAGACACAGTGATACCATTTACAGAAGTATTCATAAATCAGTGTGGAGTTTGGAGGTTTTTGATTTCGTTTTGCTTCCGTTTTTGACTTCAGTATAGTTTGGTTCTAGTACTTACCAGTTGTTAGGTGGGCTCTGTTTAGAACACTTGCCAGCTAAATGGGGTTTTCAAATATGGGGAATTCTCTGTTGACATGTCAAAAGAAATGCCAAGACATTCAGTATGACCAGTGGCTCTACCAGAACGAGTATTTATGGTCCCTTACCTCACTCCAATTCCATAGACTTTAACTGAAGTGTGTGTTTGCTTTGTGTGGTAAAAGTAGGTCCCCTGTTTTGTTTTTGTTTTTATTTTATTCATGTGTACTCAAATAGGAAACTGCTGAGAAGTAATTTCATGGTCCTACACTGTAGCTGTTAAGAGAGCTTTGCTAACGAAGGAATGCAGCTATGGCTGTGTTAGATAAAGCAGGAGAAGAATTGCCAAGGAAGAAGGAGTTCTTAGTTAGGTTGATATATGGTCCCTTTCAAATCTCCATGGAGCGGAAGAGCCAATGATTGCATGACAGTTTGTCCCTAAAATTCATTTTCATAAGGAGTTCATGCCTTTTTACAAATACAATTTCATCCTCACTTTCCATAAAACATGCAACTGGACAGTCCAGCCAGACGCAGAGAGAATATGAATACTTTGAATGTGAATACTTTGAAGTAGTGAATATGCTAAATGCACGAATAATATCCATTATTTTAGCACTTAAAAGTCCACATTCAATAAAGTCACACAGAATCCCTTTTAGAGCACCGTAATATTGCAGGCACATGGGTATAGAAATAATGAGTACCACATTGTGGTAGACAGGGATTGAGATATAGGGGGAGGGATCCTTAGGTCTGTCAGAAAAATCTTTTCATTTCATTATATTTCACATAAAATAATTTTTAAAAGAATCAAACAAAACCCTGCCCTGATTCATAAACAGAACCAAAAGTATGGGTTAACATGACCTCAGCAACACCTTGCAGATATAAGCTTACAGCTTCCACTGAGGTCTGAAGAGCAGTATTTCAAAAAGCAGAAGTTAATCTGTAGAAGAAAACCCAAAAAGCTTTTTTCAGGGCTGGGATGCCAGAGAGTAGGCACGGCACTGATCTGGCACTCAGGCCACTGCGGTGTGAGCAGCAGCAGCCGGGTGGGGTCACAGCCCTGCCGACAGCAGCGCTTCCCTCAGCCGTCCCTTGCCTGAGCGTGGGGAATGCAGGGCTTTGGGCTTTAGGCTGCCTCCTTCAGCCACACTGCCCCAGGGTGATTTCTCGTGACCAAATTGGCCCCTCTCAAAAAAAAATTTAAAAAAAGAAGCGGACTCATTTTTTTATCTGAAGTAACAGAAAATGTACGGAGTCCCAGCCACAGCCTCACGTAATGCAGAGCGGTGCAGGACGGAGCTGGGCAGGTCACGCTCCATTGTGAGCCGGTGATCCCTGTGGGTGCAAAAGCCCGAGCCTTTCCTGCTCTTTGGGAGGACATTTTTCTCTAGAG
>VZSE01006226.1:446457-493953 GCA_013398275.1 Promerops cafer
AAAAAAAAAAAAAAAAAAAAAAAAGCAGACCAATGAAAAGACTTGAATGCTAACTCCAATAGAAAAGAAACAGCAACACTACTCTTGTGAGACAGTTTTCAGCAGTGTTCAGCTTACTGGTCCTGCTCAGCCTTTCCTTTCCTGCCTGCTCCCTGACCCTCTGTGACACTGAAATATCCACTTCTAGGACAACCTTCTTCCTAACCTAAAGGCTACAAGTTCTTCCCTCTCTTCTTCTCCTGTTTAAAATATCATCCTTGCATCAGCCAGATCTGCTGTTTAGAGGGATCAAAAGCTCTTTTCCTCCTGCCTTATTCCCATCCATATCAATATCCAGGGCTCTGAGTGCGCTGCTCTCCAGCGAGAGGTAAAATTTAAATCCCTAAGTACAACATGTGGGATAGTAACACCAGCTCTAGATCACCAAAAACCTCGGGGTTTTTCAAGTCTGTAGTATCTTAAAGCAGTAACTATCCTTGTTTGACAAAGAATCCATTATTGGAAGATGGAGCTAATTGCTGAAAAGTAGCCTTGCTCTGACTCGTGCTGTGGAAGCCTAGGAGCCAGGCTGAGGTGTTCCACTCACAGAAATGCCACCGGCTATGCAACTAATCCTAGTTTTGGTGAAACTCCAAAGGAAAAGACACTAAATTAATGTGATACAGGCAAGGAAATGCAATGGAGGGTGTAGTAAGGAAAGCTGTTGGTGTGATTCCAGTTTGGATTCTAGTAGAGGTTCCAAACTCAAACTCTCCTGATGGCTTGAGCTAGTGATTTAATTTCTCTGTGCCTTGGTTTCATAGCAGTAGAAGGGGCAAAAAAAATAACTGTCAGGCAATAATTAGTGGGTTATACTGTACTTCGAGGTCTTCAGTGTGAGGGAGTAACATTTTGTATTTAATGCTAATGAACCTTGTTTGTGACCAAAGTTGGAGACGGGGCTAACACCAGCACTCAGCTTTGGAATATCCTGATTAAACTTTTCCCTGTATTTTACCATCACATCATGCCACAGATCAGAGTCCCAAATCGAAATGTTGAAGTTCTCATTCAGATTTGGACTTTGTCTATTTTTGGTCTGCTTCTGACCACGACTAAATACATTCCCAAACTGTCCAGTTATTAAAGGAAATTAAAAAAACAAACAAACCAGAAATGCATATAGAAGTTTCATTTAAACAAAGGATGCAGTTAGCAGTGCTAGCCTACCAGTCCAAGAGTGTGAACAAATCAGGGTGTGATTACTTAAGGAGAATAGGCATAAAAGAGCACTTCTGGAGTACTTGTTATTGTCCAAAATATCACTGAAATTCTGATGACTAAGTACAGTCTGCTTATCTCTATTTGAAACAGTGCTGTACAGATTCACTATTTCTAAAGGTCTTCTTTCCATTTCTATATAGATATTCTCCCTTCACATTTTGAAGGTTTGAAGAAGAGGATTGTTTTTCGAGTCACACTAAGTAAACATTAAATGCATGCAGGCTTAAAACTAAAGCATGCATGTTATGTAGCAGCAATAAAAAGTGCTCGGCTTGCACGACCTATGATGCTCAAGCGTTGCCTTGTTAAAATGCCAAAAAAACTTTTTCTTTGCATTTTTTTGAAAAGTAAATCTCTTCCTTTGACCTTGCAATACTTAACTTTTCCGTTTCTTTGGACGAGTGATATTTATTTTACTGAATGCTTTTATATTACAGATAAGGTGGATGAAATAGTGCCAGTTTCCAAGCCATCAAGAATTGCAGACAATGCAACTGTGGACTCCAGAGTGGCAACTATAAAACAGCGGCCTTCTAGTAGATGTTTTCCCTCAGCTACAGATATGAATGTGAGTGGGAGCCATGAAGCACTGCTTTATTCCTACAAATGTATCTAATTCCTTGATTAAATAATGCCTAATGCTTTGAAAGGGAAGAATTGACATTAATATAGCATACTATAGCACGTATTAAAAATTAAATGCCAGAACTCTGAAATTGCATCATTCAAGTGCAGAATTTAATCTTACAAAACTTTGCTGGTAATAAAAATAACTGGTTTTATTACATTTTGGACATACTTTTCCATTACCCACCTTAAGCTGTTGCATTGTGAATAATATCAACACACTCCACTTACAGCTGCTGTCCTTTCATGAATGTCTAAGCAAAGCCCAGCCTTCCCTTTCTCTCCCCCTCCTCCCCAAAAATAACCCCAGATTTATTATTTTCCATAAGAATTCTCAGTGAAAGGGGTAATGGATGAGGCATTATTTCCACGTGGGAGAGATTTTCATGCTTTAATGCTGTTGGGCTTTCTGTTTGCTCTTTTGTAGTCCATGTATGAGAGACAGGGTATTGCTGTGATGACGCCCACTGTCCCAGGGAGCCCTCAAGGTCCTTTTCTGGGTATACCTCGGGGTACAATGAGAAGACAAAAATCTATAGGTAAAATGCCTCTCTTGTATGGTTTTGTTCATTCATAGCATACTTTTACTAACATTGCTTCTTTCCTAAAGCGTGTTTCTCCGACATCTTCACCCCAGTGAGTAAAGTGAGTTAATCTTTATACAAAGCTCGTGAGAAAAGAAGTTTGTGTGTAAGGTGATGTAATTTCCACATTCTGCTTGGCAGAATTTGGTTCTGTTCTTTAGAATGTTCCCTCTAACAAGGACAGAAAGAAAAAAGATCAGTACAAGCCTTTTGCAAAACATTAGGGCAAAATATTATCCTTTTTCTTTCCTTGTTATTGAGGTGAAAGCATTGTAATGCTGTGTAGTTTACAGAGAAATCCTGTTGATCAAATGGACTAAAATTCACCTTTTCTTTTCATTCCAAATGATGGCAATAGATGTTTTTACAACAAAGAAACAAAGAGCAGACCGAATTTGGGCTTTCTTTATTCTTGTTAGTAATCTTAGTTAGTGACTTTTATCAATTTAGAAACTCATTATGCTGATATAAAATTAGCATCCAAACTATCCCAGTATTACCCAGTTTATTTATGTTAAAAGCCATATTTGTAATGATATAATGTCATCTTTTGAAATTCAACATTATGGGTTTTTTCCCCAATAGGATCTTCACAGTCCCTTTGCTAAATTCCAATTGCATCTTAGAAATTTATTAGGTTTCTGAGTTGTTTTATTATATGCATTTGTAGAGTGCTGGAGCAAGGCAGAAGCAGCTCCTCTGCACAGAATGTCTTCACTGTTCAATAGTTTTCAAAGAAAATGTGCTTTTCTACAGCCACCTTGATGATACATAAACCCCAAACATTTGCCTACAGATCAGCTTAATTAAAATTATTTTTTAGCATCCTTTTCAATCCTGGCACCTGGGATGTCCAACAGGAAAGAATGATTATGGTGGGAATCCCCCTAAAGGCCTCTTTTGGAATTTTGCATGCCCCTCATGCCACGGGGAATGCACCTTGGAATTTTGGGTTGGATGGAGAAATAGCACAGCGTGAGGGATCCCCGTGGATGTGGCAGTGTTTTACATGCACTCTCTGATTTTTCAGGAATAACGGAGGAAGAGCGGCAGTTTCTGGCCCCTCCTATGCTGAAGTTTACCAGGAGTCTTTCAATGCCTGACACCTCTGAAGATATCCCTCCGCCACCACAGTCCTTACCTCCCTCACCACCGCCACCTTCTCCCTCTCTGTACAACTCCCCCAAATCCCTGACGTCCCGGAGCTACGGAACGATCAAACCTCCATTTAACCAGAATTCAGGTGCAAAAATCTCTTTGGTTAGGCCCGAGAGCGTGGGGACGATGATAAGGGACAAAGGGATCTATTACCGGCGGGAGCTGGACCGATACTCCCTGGACTCGGAAGACCTGTACAACAGGAGTGCCGCAGCTCAGGCGAATTTCAGGAGCAAGAGGGGCCAGATGCCAGAAAACCCCTATTCCGAGGTCGGGAAGATTGCCAGCAAAGCAGTTTACGTGCCGGCCAAGCCGGCCAGGCGGAAGGGGATGCTGGTGAAACAATCCAACGTGGAGGACAGTCCAGAAAAGACCTGCTCTATTCCAATCCCAACCATCATCGTCAAAGAGCCATCCACCAGCAGCAGCGGGAAAAGCAGCCAAGGGAGCAGCATGGAGATCGATCCTCAGTCTTCAGAGCAGCCCGGGCAGCTGCGGCCCGACGACAGCCTGGGAGTCAGCAGTCCGTTCGCAGCAGCCATCGCGGGGGCCGTGAGGGACAGGGAAAAGAGGCTGGAAGCGAGGCGCAATTCCCCGGCCTTCCTCTCCACAGACCTGGGAGACGAGGACGTTGGATTAACCCCACCAACACCACGGATGAGGCAGTCCAAGTTCACCGAGGAGGCGATGTTCAGCAGTGAGGATGGTTTCAGACAGCTCATGTCGCCATCTCCGATCCCCGCCCCCAGGGAGCCCGAAAACCTTTTTAACAGCAGCGAGCCCGGCACCCAGAGCGACTCAAGGACATTGAATGCTCCGTCCAAAACGAAAGGTTCTGACAACAGTGCGGTGGCAGCCAAGCCCACGAGTGCTCCCGGCTCGGACAGCTACGTCCACCCGGTCACAGGGAAGCTGTTGGATCCGAACTCGCCACTTGCCCTCGCGCTCTCTGCCAGGGACAGAGCCATGAAAGAGCAGACACAGCAGATTCCAGGCAAAGGGGACGCTGTCAAAACCGACCTTAACAAACCGCTTTACATCGACACCAAGCTGAGACCCAACATGGAAACGACTTTTTCTGTTACTGCCACTGTCACCAGGCAAAATACCCGCGGCCTGTTGAGACGGCAGGAGACTGAGAACAAGTACGAGATGGATGCAGGGAAAGAAAAGAAAGCTGAGGAGAAGAAGAACATGTTGATAAACATCGTGGATACCTCGCAGCAAAAATCAGCTGGCTTGTTGATGGTGCACACAGTGGATACGGCAAAGTCAGATGATATGCCCGAGGATGAGGAGGAAAAGGGAGCTGAGATGGAGCCGAGCCCTGAAAACTCCCCGCCGGAGAGGCCGGAGGGCAGCGAGGGAGCGGAGAGCGAGCTGAGCGTTCCTGCCGCGCCCGAGCCCCCGGCTTCTCCCTGCAAAACCATCGTGGCCGCCAGCTCTGTGGACGACCCCGTCATCCTGCCTTTCCGCATCCCCCCGCCGCCCCTGGCCTCAGTGGACATCGACGAGGAGTTCCTGTTCACCGAGCCGCTGCCCCCTCCCTTGGAGTTTGCCAACAGCTTCGACATCCCCGACGACCGCGCGGCGCCCGGCTCGGCGCTGACAGACCTGATGGCGCAGAGGAAGAACGGCAGCCCTTCGCCCAGCCAGCCAGCAAACTCCTTGGACGGCAAAAAGCAAGCGGGTCTCTCAAACTGTTTGCCTGCCTCCTTCCTGCCACCCCCCGACAGCTTCGACAACGTCGCCGACTCTGGGATCGAGGAGGTCGACAGTCGGAGCAGCAGCGACCATCACCTAGAGACAACCAGCACTATCTCAACGGTGTCCAGCATCTCTACCTTATCCTCGGAAGGGGGGGAGAACGTGGATACTTGTACAGTCTATGCAGATGGGCAAACATTTCTGGTGGACAAACCCCCAGTACCTCCTAAGCCAAAAATGAAGCCCATAATCAACAAAAGCAATGCACTTTACAAGGACGCGCTGATCGAGGAAACTGTAGACAGCTTTGTGATCCCTCCTCCCGCTCCGCCCCCGCCTCCCATCAGTGCCCAGCCCAACCTGGCGAAAGTTGTCCCCCAAAGGACATCCAAGCTCTGGGGGGACGTGCCGGAGGTGAAAAGCCCGATTCTCTCAGGCCCCAAGGCTAATGTCATTAGTGAATTGAACTCAATACTCCAGCAGATGAACAGAGAGAAATCCTCAAAGCCAGGGGAGGGATTGGAGTCGCCGACTGGAACGAAAACCGCCAGTCTCAGTACAAGGTAAAAGTAATTAACCAAATCATTTTCTATAAAGGCTTGATCTTTTTTTTTTTTTTTTTGCCATCCCTTTGCTAACTTCTCCTGTAAATCACATAGATTAAAGAAGAGTGTACTGTGTGTTTGCTTAACAAATAGTCTGTGTCAAACAAGAATTTCTTACACTGTCAACATTTGTGTTGCCTACATGATAGGACAGGATCTTTCTCAGCCTTCAACTTCAAGGTTTGCACAAACCTTTCAGTTGTTTTGATGTGAATTTCTTAGATTTCTCTTTAATTTTTTTTCTCTTTACTTTCTTTCCTTTTAAAATGGGGTGATAATTTAATTTTTCTTCAGTCCCATGAGGTATTTTGGCTTCAAACGGGTGAACAGTGATTTTGGCAAGGGTTGCTTTGCATTCACTGTGTGGTGTCATTTGATTCATGCTGAGACCTCTCCTAATCTACTTTATCATAAAGTATTTCAGAGAATTGTTCATTAAAATCACTTTGCACTGTCCATGTGCATGTCCACTAAACCACATCTATATGGGATGTGGACATAATATCATGAAATCCACAATTATTAAAAAAAGAAATGTAATTTTGTATGTTTCATTAGGAGACTGAGGTATTTCTTTTTGCAAAAACACCATGCTGGCTTTGGTTTTTTAAAAAAAGATGCCACGTAAATCAATTTTATTAGAATTATTCTGGTGGTTAATAAATAGCTCAGCCTTTGGAAAGCTGATGTACTTTGCAAGCATGAAGATAATTTGTTTATAAGGGAAGGGTGTCTCTGCTGATTGCAAAGATTGCTCATTCAGAAAACAGTGTGATCCACAGCCTCAGCATCACACAGTTAGATATTATTTCCTGCAGGATGGAAATCATCAAACTGGTGATGGTGAGGGAATTCAGTTTTTAGATTTGTGAAATGAGACTAAAACACAGAAATTCTGGAATTCCTCTCAGTGGCACTTGATTAAACAGAGCAGAAATTGAGTTGGGTCTGCAGGGAAAGCCTTCATACATTTAAAAATCCCAAATTATTTTTGCTAGATGTTGATCATGTTTCATGTTAAGCCCCATGAACATGTTGTCTGTAGCTTCATGTGTATGGTATTATTTATCAGCTTTTATTTTTAAACTGAAAAGTATTTTCAAGTTACAGTGGAGATCTGTAGCATCCCTATTTTATTAGAAATTAACTGAGGCTACCAACTGTAATGCACTGTAAATATGTCCAAGTACTCTCATTACTGAGAGCAAATTGAAAAGTAGAAGTAAATAGAAATACTTTTTTTTTGGTGAAAATACATTTTTAAAGGTATAAAGGGTGGGGAAAACTTAAAAAAACTATAGCACTTCACTAGAGAAAAGCAAACTGTTATGTAAGCAGAAGTAGCCCCATATATTACCTTTCAGAGGAAGAGCTGACTTAGTGTTACAAATTTATGTTGCTTTTTTTTCTGTCCTTGAGGTTTTTAAATTTTTCTAAGTCGGCTTTGGTAAATTACTACATCTTCATTATGGAATACAGAGGCTCAGTTGGGGGGGAAATAAACCCCACCCAAAGCATTATTTCAATGGGGCTGAAGTCCTGCTTCTTCCCTGAGGAGTAAACACAAACACCCATCTTTGCAAACTGGAGAGAGGAGCCTGGGGTGCCCCAAAAGAGCCATGAGGGAATAAATGGGAGAGGCTGGCAGTGGCAAAGAGCAGCAAAACTCCTGGCTGTCATTTGGCTGTGGGAGAAAATGACACCTCCACAGCATTCCCAGTGGGAGCAGGAGACAGAGGGCTGGCTTTGGTCTCCTGCCCTCTTCCAAACCGATGCGATTACTTCTTAATTATGAGCTGGATTGAAGCTGCTGAAACCACCAGGAAGGGTGGCTAAGGATTTCTTTTTTAAGCAAATAATAGTCCAGGAGACAGCAGAAGAGAGCCAGCAATTCACAGAGGCTGGAAGTGTGTTTGAAAAGGTGCTGCAGGCAGTGTCTTTTCATCTCAGCGAAGGTAAGGCAGAGGGATGGAAATGGAGACTTTCACTTGTGGAATTAGAAGCCCTGTGGTTTTTTCCCACTGCTTTTACTCCCACTTTATCTTGCTAAAAGTTTAATAAATTACAGCCTTTCTAGCCCAACTGCACGACTGACACAATTTTTTTACAAAGCTGTCAAATATTTTGACCAAGGAATACCATCTTATGAAAATTTCAAGTGTAAAAGCAAATGTTTAAATTTCAAAGGTGAAATTCCTGGAGTTCCTTGGTATTTTTTTTTTTCCCCCTAATACTCTAAAGCTTATGACAACCAATTGTTGAGCTTGCAGCCCTTCCCTGTGAGGTAGCATTAGAAAGGGACCAAGGAATTTTGGCTCCCAAAAAGCAGGGATTCTGCTAAATTAAAGACCAACTCGTTAGCTCTGCGAACAGAGCAGTGATAATAAATGAGCCTGTTCCTACCCTTCAGCCAAGGAGAGGGATTGGGAAGTGTTATAAATAGGAACAGCGTTCACAGGCTCGCTTGGGCGGTGTTCGCAGCACAGGCAGCCTGATGAAATTAAAAATATGTATCTGCTTATGGGGCCATACATGAAATTACAGACCAGACTGGAATCCTGAATCCCACTAGGAATTCTCTTTGCACAGCCAGTAGATGTAAAACTGAGGTTCACTCAAGGCAATTGCCCTGTTAGGGTGGCACAGGGGTGAATTAAACTACAGGTAGTTGGATAATGGCTGGCTGCAGTAACCCATAAAAACACCTTCTTTGTGTGTTTTTGATAAATGAGGATTAGGAAGAGATCATTCTATGGTCCTGAAGAGCATTTTCTCAATTATTACATTAAAGCCACCCCAAACTTGCTTTTATTCTCTGCACCTTGGTTTAGCAATCATTTTCCATGGTGTATTTATAGTTTTCCTGTGGTTCTTATGGAGACACCGAGCTTCAAGATTTTTAAATAGAGCATGGAAACGCTTGGCTGGAAACCATCTGCTCCTCAGTGGCAGTGACCAGCCCATGGGGTAGGAAAAAGGAGCCCAGCAGGAGAAGGGAAAGGAGGGAGAAGTGAGAGGATGCGCTTGCTTACTTTGTGCTCATTGAAGTGTAATTAAAGGGTTTGATTACAGGGTTCAGGAGGGGAGCTCCAGATCCCACTCCCAGTTTTGGCCACAGCTTACTTTGAGGAATTATGGCCATCAGCTGTGGTGACAGAGGTTTCAATCTGGCTTATCCATGTCCTCCTGTGGGCGAGGACGTCGTGACATGTCAACCACAATGCCAGAAATACAGCAGTGCTATAAATCCACTTGAGAGGCCCCTGGCTTTTATAGGGAGCTGATGGAGAACTGGGAGAAGAGCAGAGCTGGGCTTTCCCTGGGAGAGAGGAGCAGTGTTTGTTCTGTGTGTGACCCAGCAGTCACGTAGCAGCCATCAGGTGCCAGCCCCCGAGATGCAGGGGCCAAAGGCAGCGTGGCTGAGGCAGGAGAAACCCAGGGGCTGCCAGGGACAGCCAGCTCAGCCCCCAGGGAACACAGATCCTCCCTCCCTCCCTCCCTCCGTGCCTCTGGAGCACTGATCAGGAGTAATGAACAGCAGCTCCTGCTGCTCTCCAGCAGCACCGCACCCAAATGATCCATGGCTTTACCAGAGGGAGGAACACTTCCAGTTCCTCTGTGTTTGTCCAGCTGTGTGTGCACAATCCCGAGGCCTCTGGGGCACACTGGCATCACTGCTGGTGGTGGGAAATACTCATGATAAGTGGGGGAGTTATGGAGGATGCTGTGGAATCGAGTCCTCTAGGAAGAATAACCTGCACTGTGCTGGAATAACAAGTTTTAAATGGGAAACTGGCCAGTGGTTTTGGCCATCAATGGATTAGGTTTTTTCATGAGTATCTGGGAAAGTTCCTTTTATTTTTCCACAAGCAGGTAAGGCAGAACAGAACCTAGTGGTGAGTCCTTTGTAGGGACTGATCCTACATTTGGTTTATTGTGAAGGATGTCTGTGTTTGGCAGAGGATGAAATAAGTGCCTTGATTTTTCACTTGCTGCTCTCCCATTTGACTCATTTCACATTGTTAACTGTTTGCCAGCCAATTTCACAGGACTGCTTGCTTTGTCAGTGATTTCTGCAGTGTTTCAGTCATTCCATTTTGTCATTTTTATTTGCTGTCATGACTGCTGTTGTCAGAGGAGGGCCATGCTGAAGTGCCACGAAGTAAGTGCCAACCATAAAGCATGGACTATTCTATGTTGTACATGCTGCTGCTTTCTAATGCTCACTCATTGTTATTGCGTTTCAGTGACTTTGGTGGTGGCTGTGTTTCTCACAGTGCAGTGTGGATTAGATCATCCTAATCCAGAAATGGTAGCCATCCTAAAATGGGACCTAGGATGTCATCTCAAGGTGAAATAAAAGCCACATTCATCAGAGGAGTACTCAGAAAATCTGTTGGTGACATGAGCACATAAGACCAGATTCTTGAATGTGTCTGAGCACCTAAGCAAGGGGCAGGACTTTTCAGCTCTGGCCAGATTCTGCCAGATTTTGGGAGGTGGAGGGGTGGGGAGGGATGATTAATTCAGTTTTACACACCTGTTTGAGGCTAAAAGTAAAGACAAACCAGCCCGTGTGGTCGTCTGGTCCTCGAAAGCTGTGGGATTCCTCCCATTCTTCAGCTTCCCTTTTCTCCAAGCAGAGAGGGCTGAGGCTGCCTCCTGGCCCAGCACCATCCCCTTCCTGCTGCTTTCCAGACATTTCACATGGAAGCTCCTGCTCCTGCACAGACAGACTCCCACAGACCTTCACGACTGCTCCTCACTGGCAGCAGACACCGAGCATCTCGCAATTCTTCTCCCCAAAATAACCCCGTGGTGAGGAGCTCTGGATTCTGCCAGTCATCCCGTCAGCCCTTGTTCTTCACCTGCCCCCAAACCAGACAATTCTTGGCTTACTTTCCTGCTGTGCAATTAGCCTCTGAGAACAAAGTAAAAATATTCAGGGGTGAAGGCAAAGTTTGGGGTTTGTGCGGCCTCCGAGATCTGTAAGAATTTAATTTCCTGCAGTACCCCTCTACAGGGACTCCACTTGTTGCTCCTCTAGGTTTTTAAGATGTTTTCCTTCGATACAATGGAAAAGCTGTGTCAGAACCAGCAAGTCTTCTGGAAAGTTCTGGGGTAAAACAGCTCCCAGGAGCTGAGAATAATGTGGGTTTTTTCTTTTTCCATGGGAGCAGCTGCACTGATTTCTGATATTAAGTTAACAGTAAATTTGAATCTTGCAAATATAATTTAAAATTTAAAAGAATTCTCACCTACAAGCTGTGCTGATGGCTTTTACACTTGGAGGCCACGTGGTTATGACATATAGGTTATATATTTTGATTTTAATATGAGGCAACATAATGGGCATTGCAATCAGTGCAGGCTCACAGCAGCAAATGTTTATAAATTACCACCATATGCTGATTCTAGTAGAGCAAATTTTGTTTAAAATAATTATCGGACTTTTCACCTTTTTTAAATGAAATCTGGGGTTTGGCAGGTTTAATATGGATTTAACATGTTTAGGATAACAGATGATCAAATAAGGCATAAGAAATTGCTCTGATTAAAAATCTGGAAACCCCCAACACAACAAACCGTGCCTGCTCTCCAGCTGGAATGTGCTTGCTCCTTATTGACCAGGGTACCAATCAACCATAAAATGCAAGACAGATGATGGTTTCAAGGCTGTGCCTGCACCCCAGATCGTATGGGAGATGTCATAAATTATAATTTAGGATGCATAGGAGTTACATAAATATCCTTGGCTTTCTCCCTTGGATTATAATTACAGTGCAGCATGAAAGAATGGAGTTGATGTGGCAGGTGGAAAAGGGGGAAAAGAACATGGGAAAATAATCCTGGAGTGAAAGGCATGGAACTGAAAGTCTGGCAGTGCTTCAGCAGATTTCCCTGAGCTTCAGCAGGGCTGTGCCCACGCCACGAGAGCTGAGCACTCACGTGGCTGCGGACTGAGCTGGTGTTGAAACCTCTGCAATCAGCTAAAAATAAAAAAAACCTTAGCACTGTCCCAGAGTTTTGTTTTTAATAATCAGCAGCCCTGAACCCCTGGCCTGGAAAAAGCAGGATGCTCTCAGACCTCCTGCTGCTGCTTGCAGCCATGTGAGGCCAGTGCTTCGGTCCAGGCTGACGGGAAGCAAAGGACCAGGATGTCTGGGGTGCTTTGCTCACCCAGGGTGTTCCTGCCCAAAGTGAGGGAGCCCCAGCCAAGGAATACTTCAAATGAGAGCACAGAGTTTACTTTCAGGGGGTTTGTTTCACTGTCTTAACATCCTTTATTTAAAGGAAGAGTGAAGTCATCTCCTGAACAAGGCTGGGCAGGGAGTCTTTAGGAGGAGCAGTCTGGAGGAGAAGCAGCAAAAGTGAGTTGCAAAGCACTGAGCCTGGAGCTGTCAGTCAAGCAGTAGAAATTATCTTTCATCGCCTGGAATAAAAGAAGGTGGATTTTCATCATCCATTTGATCTTGCCACAATGAGTGTACTAGAAAACCCTTATTTCTAGTATTTGCAAGACAGGAAAATTAAGTAGAAGGGTGATTGCAGGTAAAGATCAGGGATTCATTTCCCTATTTATACAAAGCTCATTCTTGCCATCACTAGGATAGCACTACCCCAACCTTTTTCAAAGCAGGCTTTTTGTTGGTTTTAAATTATATCATGCCTTAGTAATGAGCATGAGACTCCTAATGCTGAGGTAAAGGAGGTGGAAATAACTTGCTCCCCTTGGTTAGTAGAATTTAATAGTCTCTTGCCACAGACTTTTTATTTGTAAGACTGCTTAGCTCCAGCCCTGGAAGACAATGAGAGCCATTAGGTGCCAAAAACATCCCAGGAAACGCTCAGAACCTTGCCAAGTGTTTCCTTTCTTTGTTAAATTACAAAGCCTAAGTGCTGGAAGCATTGTTCCTACTGGGTTTTAAGTGAAGTACCAATCTTCCAAAGAGATCCCCCGTTCCCATTGAAATACACGGAGCAGCCTGTGGGAAATCAGTGGGAATGGTGGAGAGAATTAGATGTGTGTTCTCCCAAAGTTATTCTTGGTGAGCATCTCCTGACAGGGAGCTTTATTTGCATGGCACCTGCCGAGGAACGTCGGTGTGGCAGAGCTGCACTTCCCCGGGCTCTGGGTTGGTGCTGAAGTGCCAAAGCCCCAGGGGTGATTCAGGGAACACTCTCAGGGCTCTCCACAGCCAGCAGCCAGCCAGGGAATCGCCGTCTCCAGCTCAGGGCTGCAGTGGGGGAGAAAGGGATGAATAACCTTTGTTATACTGCCCCACGTTGCCATTACCCTGCTTTTCCTTCAGCTCCTTGAGATCTTTTCTGCACAGCAGTGAATCTGCTGGATTAATGGAAGCATTTCCATCTGACATCATGCACCCAAGCCATCCCCCAGTTCTGCCCAGGCAGGACAGGCCAGGCCTGGGGACAGTGTGGCCCTCAGAAACAGAGGGCTTCTGTCAGGGTCTGTGCTGGAAATCTCAGTACAGCATCAGCCACGTTATCCTCTGGACTCTATGGCATTGCTTCCAGGATAAGCAAACCCTTCCTTTGGTCTGCAAGTGCTTTAGATTAGTTGTCTGAAGGTTTTCCCAGTTGGCAGGTTATTTCTGAAGTGGAGAATGCTGGAGGTTCAGGCATCCAAGGGCTCTGTGGAGCCTCCTGAAGTGTGCAGCAGGCTCTTCCCGTGGGAATAAGGGCTGTGGGGGCAAGTCTTTGATGACATGAACAGTCCCAAACCTTCTAAATTTGCTTCTGTAGCCAGCAGGCAGAAGCAGAGGGTCGTGTTCCTTCACCCACCCTGTCAGGCTGGGCATCAGAGCGAGCCTCTCAGCAAGGCTTATGCCTGCTTCATTCGTAATCTGAAACTCATTTTCTTTAGGCAGGACTTGATCCCAGCTACATCACCTCCAGTCATGCACAGGAACAAGAATTTTGTCTCCTTAGTTTTGTAGTGAAACTGCCAGAGTATAATTTCTCTGTGGAAGGAAATAGACACCGAGACGTTTTAGGCACCTTAGAAGGACTGCTTTATGTGTAAAGCATGATAGAAAGGGAAATAAGAGCAGCTCGTTCTACAAGCAAACAGTACTAGAAACATTCTGCAAAATTCACTGAGCGAAGCCCAAAGATCCAAAATCCAGTGCTCCTGGAACTTTCCACAACTACTGTTATTAACTATGTAATGTGTGAAGCCAGAACTGAAGGATTCCAGCCCTCCGTGTCAAAGGGAAGATCAGCTCCTGGTCGTGGGGAGCACAAAGTGCTCGTGTGCTTGTTCCACTCAGGCTTCCTCATTTAACCAGGAGTTAATTTGGGAACAGGTTTTAAAAAGGGAAGGAACGTGCTCTGGAAGGTGTTTTTTCCTGGACTGCTCATAAGCAAAGGTTTTGTCTTTAACTATGGCTTACCATTGGTGCTGGTTTTCTGGGAGAGGGTTAATGATACAATTTTTGCACTTTTAGTTAGAATGTGAAAGTCCTCGAGCATCCCCATGCCGTAATTCCGGCGTGCAGATGGGGCCATCCCGGCGTGCAGCAGCTCTAACTGTGCCTGTCTGTTTGCAATTGCAGGAGCACGGAAGTCATGAGTACTGTCTCAGGTACACGAAGTACAACAATCACTTTCACTGTCCGACCCGGAGCCAGCCAGCCGATCACACTGCAGAGCAGGTCCCCAGACTATGACAGCAGGACCTCAGGAGCAAGGCACGCTCCCAGCCCTGTGGTTTCACCAACAGAGATTAATAAAGACATCCTGCCTGCTCCTCTGACTGCTTCTGCTTCGGCCTCATCTCCTTCTCCAACTCTGTCCGATGTATTTAGCCTACCCAGCCAGCCCCCTTCTGGGGACCTATTTGGCTTGACCACAGGGCGCAGCAGGTCTCCTTCTCCCTCAATATTACAACAGCCAATCTCAAATAAGCCTTTTACAACTAAGCCTGTCCACCTGTGGACTAAACCAGATGTGGCAGATTGGTTGGAAAGTCTAAACTTAGGTGAACATAAAGAAACATTTATGGACAATGAAATAGATGGCACACATTTACCAAATCTACAGAAGGAAGATCTGATAGACCTTGGAGTGACTAGAGTTGGGCACAGGATGAACATAGAAAGAGCTTTGAAGCAGCTGCTGGACAGATAAGAGTAGCTATTTTGCCTCACAACCTTCTGTTGATAACTAGAGATGGGCTGGTACTGACATACCCCAAATGCCTTGTCTGTCTGCGAGTGCCAGCAAAATTGGGGGGGGTGGGGGGGGAAACAGATGAATTCCTGGTACTCAGGTGATGCAGACTGTCTGCTACATGCCCAAACACAAACCTAAAGATGCTAAAGAAGTGGGGCCATTTTATTTCAAAGCTGTGGGGAGATGTGAGAGAGAGACAATTGTTAACTTTTAAACCTCTTGATACTGCCCTTGGCCGGGACCGTTGTGTGACAATTTTCTTTTAAAATTGCAAACATTTCAGGGCTTCTTTTACTGACAGAAAAAAAAAAAAATTGCATTTCATTTTGTTCTCTTCTTGACATTTAGTCTCCAAGCAGGCTTCCTTCCCCAGCCCGTGGTTAATTTTAAGAGGCCAGGTTGCTCCATTACCACTCAAACCCAGTTTTATCAGTAGCAGGGACATAGAGGCGGGCACAGGAGTTCATATTCCGTTTTTTTTACTGGCATAGCTCATCTGTTGGCAGTGAAGCTGGTTGTTCTGCTGGAGTCAGTCCAAAGGTAACCTTGCTCTGTTTTACCTGGTATTTCTTTATTTCTGCAGTGGTATTTAGCACTCTTCCAAGGTGGCAGAACAAGTTCCGTGCACGCTCCGTTGGCGCGGCCTGTAGGACGGTGCAGACGTTGAGTAAAGGCCGAGGAGGGACCACACTTAGAGGTGCAGCCAAGTGAAGCTGGTTTGAACCTGAGACCCCCCAGTTCTCAACCAGCTCAGCTGCTGCTGAGTCAAAATATGAACTCCACCAGCCAGGACAAACGTTGGTGTGCGGGCACAGCTTTGGGACTTGGCAGTGAGACACTGCGAGAGGCTGAGCCCTGGGAGAGCCGTTTAATTCAGTAGCGGTAAGTGCCTGGGCGAGGAGGAAGGAGAGAGAGATCAATGTTCCCATTGAAGTCAGTGGGAAGTGGGCCAGGATCTGAAGTGAGAGAGGGATTTCAGCCTGTTAGGAATGGAAATGCTTCAGCTGGTTGAGAGGAGGCAGAGAGGTGATGCCAAGATGGAAAGAGCTGTCGAGTGTCTCGGGGTGTGCGCGTTCCGAGAGCCAGGAGGGCTGGGGAGGGATCCAGGCTCTCATTTTATCACTGCTGGCAGGAACTGGCTCTGGACAAGGACAGAGGGCCGGGCACTGGCCCCAGCCCATTCCTTTCACGAGAGGTGGGAGCACCCTGCCAGAACCCAGGGCTGGGAGTGGGAGCAGAGAGAACTTTCCGGGAGACTTCGTCAGCAGGGGAGAAACACCCACGGCTGGTTCACACGGCTTTGTTTTTAAAAAAAAAAAAAAATTATTTTTTTTTTTTCAACTTTCAAGTTAACAAGTCTCTCTCTGCATGTTTGAACTCCCCCTTGTAATTAACACCTCTGAATATCTGTGAGTTTTGTAGGACTTTCTGGACAGAATATTCAAGATGTTCAAGGTGGGTAAATTGGGTGTGGATGGCTAAACTGCCTCCCTACCAAACTTTCAGGTTCCCTTGCATTTTGCAAGGTACCTGAACTTTCTTTCCTTGATATGGTCCTTGATATGGTCCAGCCTATCTCTAATTTTTTTATTATTGTGATTATTTTTTGCTCACAAACAAGTGTCTAATTAGGTCTGCAACAGCCCTAGTATGAGTACATAAAGTTTAGCATTTTAAATATCTTTCTTTACTGCAAGTTTAAATAGTTGTACAGATAGTTTATAAGCACAATATTTTAAGAAAATAAGTGGCTGGTCTACTGGGCAGCCTTTGTGCCACTTCAGTGCTAGGAAGTTAAAAACAGAAAAAAAAAACCAAACAAAAAAATAGAAAAAAAAAAAACTTTTTGTGGTTTACTACTATTTCTGTGGAATAATTATAAAGTCTTGACCTTTTTAAAATCAACCTCATTTGGATGCATCTGAACCAGCAGAGCTGTGTTATATTTTCTATCTTTGCTAGAACTTCTACAGAGGAGGATGAATATTTCTTCAAAAGTGGTTACAGTTACCAACGCATTGGAAACTCATAAAAATCAACTTATTTAAGCCTCCTGCCCCCTTTATGGAACAGCAAATCTTTTGACTTAACATCTGTTACTGCACTCTGTTTGTATTTGGGGAGTTCCAAGGAACCTTGTAACAAAAACGAAGCACTGAGGCGTTTTGCTGTCGAGGAGTGCTGAGTTTTCCCATGGCAGGTGTAGAAAATGGCAGTTCCACTCAGATAGGTCGATGCAGGCAACTTGAGGCCAGCACACACTTTAAGAAGTGAAAAGAAAGAAAGAAAAAAAAAAGGTAATTTAGCCATCGTTTGTCTTCCATTTGGTGATACGACAGAATTCAGTAAATAAACCACTGATGCCATGCTCTCTCTTTTTTTTTTTTAAATTTTTTTGTTTGTTTGTTTCTTTGGGTACAGTTGCTATTACCTCTATAACACGTGCCAGAAATACGCTAGGAAATCAACACAGTAGTAAAAGAAAAAAAAAAAAAACCGTAGAAGTTGACTTTTAAAGCTGCTTTTTTTGGATCACAACCTTCCTGTTGGTTGACCTTGCCCTGAGCAAGCGCTGAGAGGCGCAGCGGCTCCGGCTGGGACGGTCCCTTCCTCACACGGGTGTGGCTCCTGCTCGCGCTTCTCCTCAGGCACTCGGAGAGCAGGGGCAGGGCGAGCGGGGAGCAGCAGGCGCGGGAGCTGTGAGGGAAGGGTTCCGGCGGTCACCTTGTGTCCTGGAGGCAGAAAGGTAAGGAGACCTGAGGGCACCTGCGGGGAGCACCAGAACGCACCTCTGCCAAGTCGAGTTGGGCGTCCAGCTCTGAGGGCTGGCTTGACGCAGAACTAGAGGAAGCAATAGTAACAGATAACGCCGCGGCCTCCGAGTACTTTCACCAGGGGGGAGGAGAGAAGACCCATTTCTTTCATGCTACTCTGATAGTGAAAAACAAAGTCGTTAGAGATCTATGATATTCTGGGTTTTAGGATCAACTTTTGTTTATATACTGTAATTTAAATAAATTGCATTTACATGCCTAGTTTCTGTAATATTTGTGTATACAATACCAAAATCTTACAAGATGTAAATTGTGTATAACTGCACAGACTCCTTGCCCTAGGTGTCTGAGAACATTTTAAGTTTAATTCATATATTATAAAATGACTAGATGTGACTGTTGATTTACAGAATTTACATATCACAAAGAAGTTAATTATTTGTGGTACTTAAGTTAATAAAAAAATAGTGATTTTTTTTTTTTTTCTTTTCCTCTCAGTTCTTAAAAAGCATTACCCAGTTGATCTGGCGATGATTATGTGTATGAGCCACAAATATTGATAATTTTTCCATTACATTTTTTTTCTTTTCTAGATACTAATATGTTTCTCGCTATAGTTTGTGTAACAACTTGTGTTCACGTTATCTATGTTGCTGTAATTTTTGTGCTTTAATTCCTCTTATTTCAACTGATTAAAAAAAAAAAAAATCAAGCTCCTGTAACTTGCACTTTTCCCCAATCCTTAATACTCTTGTATGGCAACCAAAATTACTGTAAGAAATAAATATAATATTGCACTAAGGGTGTGGTTCTGATTGCAAACAGAGAACACTGTCTGGATTTTTATTAAAAAAGAAAAAATAAGTTGCCAAAAAACGTTGCAATTTGTTATTGAAAACGCATAAAATGCTTTAACAAAATGTAGATAGAACTAAGGGAAAATTATTGATTTATTGTTGGGAAAAGCATTTCCTTTTATTCCTTTTTTTTTTTTTTTTTTTTTTTTTTTTTTTTTTTTTTTTTTTTTTTTTTTTTTTTTTTTTTTTTTTTTTGGTTAAAGCATTTCTTATGCCGAATGTTCCGTTCATTTACTGAATTTCAGGGGTCACGCTTGACATCTGGAAAAGCAGGAAACTTTGAAGGGGAGAGGTAGAAATCTGCATTGCCTGACTTTTTTTTTTTGCCTTAAGGTGGAATTCCGAAATGTGTGGAATGTTCTTTGTGCAGGGCGGGGGGGACGCACGCCCCGAGCCTGAGCGCTGCTGCTGCTGCTGCTGCTGCTCTGCGGGCTCACGGGGCGCTGAAAGGTGGGATTGGGGTTTTTATTTCGCTGGGACTGGGGTTTCTCTGGGGCAGAGCAGCTTTGCAGAGGGGAGGAGGGAACAGCGCTCCGTGTCCGACTTTGTGCATCTTGTGACTTTAAAATCTGTACCAGCGGGCTCTGTTTGTACTGTCAATAAACAAGGCTGCGAATGGAAAAAAAAAANTCCGAAATGTGTGGAATGTTCTTTGTGCAGGGCGGGGGGGACGCACGCCCCGAGCCTGAGCGCTGCTGCTGCTGCTGCTGCTGCTCTGCGGGCTCACGGGGCGCTGAAAGGTGGGATTGGGGTTTTTATTTCGCTGGGACTGGGGTTTCTCTGGGGCAGAGCAGCTTTGCAGAGGGGAGGAGGGAACAGCGCTCCGTGTCCGACTTTGTGCATCTTGTGACTTTAAAATCTGTACCAGCGGGCTCTGTTTGTACTGTCAATAAACAAGGCTGCGAATGGAAAAAAAAAACCAAAACAAACAAAAAACCGAAAAACAAGGAAACAATTCGCATCTTCTTTTGGCTTAAGTTAAAGATTTGTTTTTCTATCTTTCAATGGTGATGCAATGAAGAGTATTTTTTATTTTTATTTTCTAAGATATTGGAATAAATGCCTAGAACCGTTGCCATTTGGTTTCATATGTTCCTTAACTACGATTCTCTTCTCAGCTGTCATTCTAGCTCATCATTTTTGTAGCCCTCTGTTATTATTTCTCTCATGATTTCCCAACAGCAATTACTTGGCAGCTTTGTTTTGTTAAAAACATAAACTAGAACCAGCCTGTTTGGGTTTTTTTTAGTTTACTTATTTCAGGTATTGTGGCAAACATCTGTGTATCCAAAAAAAGTCAGGTGTTTCCAGTGCAAAACAAAGAATGCTTTGCAATTGTCACTGCTTGTTGGCCAAAGAAATGAGGAGAGTTGATCATTGCTGTCGTTGTGTACATTGTATCAATGTGTTCTGCTTTATTCTTTGATTTCTATATTTTTTTCTGTATTTTTTCCCTGTATTTTCCTGCATTTCGTGGACTTTCATCCCCTCTGTCCTTGGCTGGGCCACCCAGAGTAGCACGATTGTAACAACGCTTCAGAATGTGTGTTTTTTTTAAAAAACCAAACAAACAAAACAACAAAAAAAATTGTACGTGCCTTATAATTTTCCACCTGGATCAGCTACACTGTATTTCACATAAAAAGCTTTATCTTCAAGGTGTTCAGTACCTGACAGACAGAGAGTGCTGGGGTTGGAGTGAGCTCTGTGTCACTGCTTTAGGAAACACTGAGGAGCTGCAGTGATTCAGACCTTATCTCGCCACGTTTTTGGCATTGTGAGCCTGATTTCAAGTCTCCTATTCAAATCAGGCAGGCAAGAGGGGGAAAAGAAATGAGATGAGACTGTTATTTTGGGTTCAGTTCACTGCCATAAATCCTGGGTGGTTGGTATAGTTGACGTGGGCTGTGTTTTCACAGACGAGGTAACGATGATAAATAAATCAACCAAGTGGACTTGATGCCACAAACTGGTTCTGTGCCACTGACATCTAGTGGAACCCGATGGACACTGTCTCAGAGCAATAGCAGACCTTTAAAAATATTTATTTATTTATTTACTTTCAACTACTGTCATTCTTTCTACAAGAAGCCGTTTTAGAAAATTTTGTATTGTTGTTCTTTAGGTTGGCCTGAGTATTTAAGTCGCAGAAAGGCTGACTGTATAATTACACAAATTATACATGAATGAGAAGTCTTTAATGTGTTTCCTGGTCTCTCTGTGCTTATGTTTTCTCAGTTTTCTGTTTTGAACGTCAGCATCTCCATGTGATACTTCATCTGCATCCAGCATGGTTTTTAATGGGAATATAAGTTTTGTCTCCAGTACTGTAAACCTTGGACTGTTTTGAACCATTTCTGACACTACAACCTGATGAACAACAGCCTGTTCAGCTCCAAATTGTGAAAAAAAAGTGAGTTTTGAGGTTAGGAAGCAGTTCAGAACAGCTGGGGGGGGGGGGATTTCCCTGATGTGCTTGCAGTGCTGGAGTTTGGTTCCTCCAGTAAAATTCCAGTTGTTTTCTTCCTCAGGACTGATGCCAGGAGGAATCCGTGCACGTGTGTGTGAGTTCTTGTACGCTTTCAATGTAAAGGTCCTTGGGCAGCCTTAGAAAACAATGTACAGATAGGACACCAGTGTTGCATGTGCTTAAACCTGTACTGGAATCAATGTCGCCGTGTACCTGTTTGCTTTGGAAATCTGAAGAGAATACAATATACAGAAACCTCAAAATCTCCCTCATGTTTTAATGGGTTCTTTTCCACTGGTGTTCTCTGGTTACCTGCATGTCTCTGAGCGTTGCCTGCTGCGTTCAGGGAGTGGCCAGGCCTGGCTCTCCCCACCCAACCTGCCCCCAGGAAATCCCGAGTGAGGAACTGCTGGGGCTCTGTCGTTCTTCTGTCCTTTTGTTGGGAGCCTGTTGGCAGCTCGGGGTCTCCTTTGGGGTCAGACCTGCGGCGGCAAGGGCGAGGTGAGAGCTCCAAGAGATCAGACAGAAAGGGGCTGAGACAGAACTCACTCATCATTTTCTCAGTTTTGTTATTGATGTATTTATCACTTACCATTTACCTGTCACGGTGCTGACAAGTGAACAACAATCACTTCATTTTTATCTGGGCGTACTCAAATAGTGCAAAGAAATACTATTATGTTTAGATTTTTTTTTTTTTTTTCAAGCTGTGCTGCATCCCCTGCTCTCCAGTTGCTCTGTCTCAGCAATTTTCTTTCTTTCTTTCCAAAGCAGTGGGTGTCAGCTTTAGTGTGTGCAGCACTCTGTGGGTTCAGCTGGCTCACCCGTAACACTTTCAGTGCCCCAGTAACATTTACAGGCGTACGCTTCACCTGAGGTCATTTGAAATCTCCGAAACCGCTCATTTTCTGCAGCACAGAGAAGGCACAGAGCAAGGGCGGGTGACTCCCTGAAGCTACTTTCCAATTTTTAGGAAAGGAGTTTTCTTCCAGAGGCCGATTCCTCCCCTCTCTGTGCGTTCCGAGCAGGCCATGGGCGCGCCCTGGGGTCTGTCCCGTGGGCACGGCCCCGCTGCAGCCTCGGTGCTGCTCGGCGACGCCTGGCACGGAGCTCATCCTCCGTGTGCTGCCTGTCACCGCTGCTGACCTGGCCGGTTTATCCGGGGAAAATCAGCGGGGAGGCCCAGAGCCACGGGAACGGGGAGAATTTGCTCGCAGCGCAGGCACCGAGCGGAGAATCCCACCAGGAATTCCCCGGGGCCGCTCTGTGGGAGGGGACAGGGAGGAAGAGAAATCCGGCTTGGCACAGACGGGCACAATAGCCAGGCACGAAAAAGGCAAGGAAATCTGAGCACGGAATAAATCCCTGCCGCCGTCAGTGGCTGGGGGGCGTTGGCGGGAGCTCGGCAGCAGCGGGACCGGCGGGGTGAGGGTGGGAAGCGGCTGCTGTGCGGGGAGCGGGGCTGGAGCGGGCAAGGGCTCGCTCCGCTGAGCCACAGAATGGGAGGCCGCCAGGAGGGGTCTGATCTTCCCCCTCTCGTGAGGGGCGAGCTGACCCGCCACCAGCTGGGCATGCCTTCAGCCCGGAAAGCGGGAGGGAGCCCAGACGGGGAGGAGAATGGGGCCGTGCTGGGGTGTCCTGCAGGAGACAGCCCGGGGTCTGCTCCTCGTGGCACACAGCTTATCCTGGGACACCTTCGTGTGCTCCTCTGGCCGAGCTGTGGGCTGAGAGCGGCGGCACGGAGCGATCCCGGGCGGGGAAGGGTCCCTGCCGCGGCAGGGAAGGGAGTGAGGCGGCTTTAAGGCCCCTCCCAACCCTGACCATTCCAGGCTTTCATGATTCTATTGGAAACTGTTAATTAGATTAATACTCAAGCGCCAGACAAAGCTCTGGAGCAGAGACAGAAAACCTGGGATATGGCACCTAAAAGATGCCAAACCTAAAGCCTGGCTGCAGCATTAATGAACTCCAGGGAAAAGGGGCCAAAGTTTGTTCAGGAAAGATAAAATTTCCACCTCTGCACAGCTCTGCATCCTCTTGTCAGCACAAAATAGGTGCAATAAAACGAATTTTAAAAAGTAGTGATCTGCAGCTCCTTAGGGATGAAATTCAAGGTTGCACAAGCCCCAGTATTCCTGCTAACAATGCCATTTAGTCCTTACCTTCAAGTTCTGTTTGTTTTCATAGCTTGTTTTGTTCTTTCTTTCTTTTTTTTTTTTTTAGGAATAGAAGAAAACAGCTAAAGATCACTGGGGGACTTATTCATTGTCCTTGTCTGCAAGGACAGCAGAAAATTGATAGCAGTTTCTATAACGCCTAAAATCTTTAGCAAAACACATGCATTTCTTTTTTTTTTTTTTTTTAATTATTTAATAACAGATAAAGGAAATGTTCTAAAGTAAGGATGCTCCATCAGACTGGAAAAAATCTGTCTAATTTACCACATTAAGAAACCCTGTGAGGAATTTCAGAGATTTGAATGGCAAAACCAATATTCATTTAAAAAAAAAAAGCAGAAACAAATGTGTGGTTATGGATAACTCACTGTCCTCTGAAGGACAACAGGGCCACCTGTCAGGACATCAGTTGACTGTGCCAAATATTTCATTATATTGCTCACTTGCACTACTGAAAACACAAATTTTATCTCATTATTTGAGGTTCTTGGGTTTATTACAAACTCAGTTTTATCCCTGCACTGTAAATGGAGGCTCAAATAAAACCTCCCACAGAAATAAGCCCTGGCTTGCCTGGGGTTTGAATCTAAGAACTGTTGAATATTTTTGCTGCACCATTGTCTTTTTTTTTTTTTNTTTTTTTTTCCCCCTTTTTTTTTTTTTTTTTTTTTTTTTTTTTTTAATACTCACGACACCTTCTTTTTCCTGACTGATCTCTCGTTCTTCCTGGATAGATGAAATTCCATATTTTCCCTCATGATACCCAACCTAAACACGAGAACATTTGGATTTGTTTGCAATTATCAGCTACAAAAGCTGAAGGCCAAGACTGATATCTGGGCTTTACAGAAGGAAAAGTTTATTCCAGTGCAAATTAGCAGCAGTGCAACTTTCAAAGCAGCAGAACTCAGAATGAACTCACTGGAGGATCTGTTTGCAGACTGCACTGGAAATAGCACCCAATATTCAGTAGAGAAATCTCGTTATCACCTTGCAATACTCCCAGGCTGTGTCTGAGCCTGAGATTTTGATGGCCTTTATTTTTATCAGTGCTTTGCTGACCACGTACAAGTTTTCTGCATTATTGTGCAAACACAAGGGAGGCAGAGCCATGAGAGGCTTGGTTAATGAGGAATTTTCATTTATTTCGTAGCTGCCACACAGATGAATTCAGGCTAAGATGGTAGTTTGTGTTTTTCCAGGAACTGTAGTAGCACTCTGCAGGCCTGGGAATAATCAGAAAATTGTTTAGGTTGGAAAAGTCCTCTAAGGTCATCTGTTCCTCCAAGTGCTGCCAAGCCTTCTACCAAACCATGGCCCCAAGTGCCACATCTAGGTGGCTTTTAAACAATTGAATAATTCTACATAATTTCAGTAATAACTGATCTTGAACTTGAGCTCCTTCCCAGGCTGGGACGTGGCAGTGTCCTGGCTGCCTGGCACAGAGGAGCAGGGATGCTGCCCCAGTACCAGCACGTGGCAGGGGCAGGACAAGTGTACATGAGCTCCTGATGAAGTGAGCACCCATTGCTGAGGGGAATGAGCAAGGACAGGACAGCCAGCACCTGGAGAGGACACCTGGCTGCACAACTGACCCTCCTGCATTTCCCCCTTGGCTCACCTTGCCCACAGAGGCACTTCCCCTGCTAAATTCGGGGTGACCTGGCTGCCCCTGGCTCCGGTGTGGACCAGGAGAGCTCTGGGTGGTGCTTGGAGGCTGAACCCACCCACGGATCAAAGAGCTGCTCCTGGCTCTGGATCTGGCAGGGAACAGCTCCCTCCCTTCCAAAGCTTCAGCCAGTGCTGATCCTGACCAAGATCCAGCAAGAGGCTGGTCTGGGAATGTCTCTGTACTCCTGCTGACCCACCCACGGTCACTCTGTCTGTGCTTGGCTTTCACAGAAAGGCCAGTCATTACTGGTGGCAGTAATTATGGCACTGCAGAGGCAGGAAAGCAAAATACAGAGTCTCTCCAAAGCTTCTCTAGGCCTTCCAGACCTCCTAAAAGGAAATCCAAATAAATGGGATTCCCAGCCATGCCGCAGCTCCTGACTCCTGTTAGCCTGAGCTTTATTCCTCCCTTAGGACTCCTCCTCGTGCAGTGGAGTTTGCAGGCCAGAGAATTAACAAATCCTGTTCAGCTTTCAATTTCAGTGTCTCTGTCACAGTGCACTTCTGCTGCGCTGCCTGAAACTTTCAGAAGCCAAAACCCAGCACTGGGAGCTGCAGACACTGGCCTGGGAAGTCATGTGAGCCCAACTCACTAAGGAACATTTTCTTTTTTTTAAAGTGGGAATTCTGCTAGAAATAGCTGAAACGAATGGTTTAAATTTTTGGCTACTTAAAAGTAATTATCTAATCAGTTTTGCCTGACTCCACCTGGCCATCAGACCCTGCTTTTGGGGCAGCTGTACCAGAGCAGCAGACTCCTCCTTTTAGGGTTGCCTTGCTGCGTGAGGCACTCCCAGGCAGTGGAAGATGTAGTGCCCTTTTCTGTCCCAGCTCCCCGGATCCTGGGACAAATCTATCAAGTGAAGCTACTTTGACCACTCCAAATTCCCTTTTTGGAAGCGATCCAGGCCAGTACTCTACACTTGGCCTCAAGATCAATTGATTCTTGCTCTTTTCCTCTGCCCATAGATTAATGTCTCACTTTCTCCTTCAGCAGGGGACTTTGCAGCAGCTCCTGTAGAAGTGTGCTCAACGTGAGAGGAATTTGAAGCAGCTTCTTCGAGTTTAGTACAAATCCAGCACCACGCCAAGAGCATCCTGGTGATAGGTAAGGACATAATTGCAGCCTGAATTTTGGAGGCTCCACATCCCTTTCTGACAAGGAAAAGCCTGCAGCAAGGGGAAGAGTTCTTGGACTGCACCCCAGCAGGAGCTGGCTTGGAGTATTCAGCATCCATGGGCTGCACTGGGAAAGCTCCTGGTACAGACTGGATTGTCTCAGAAAATCACAGGTGGCTTCAAGGCTGCGTTTGCAAAGCCAAAGCAGCACCTGGGGCTGCTCCCTGTGCTTCACTCGGTGATTGCCCCTCACTCCTGCTCCTCTTCCTCAGTTAAAACTAAAACAAAAAAAGAAACCCAGTTTGGTTGATTCGTGCTATTGAAAATCTAATTAAGTTAAAAATCAACAGCCAACAGCCACAGGTGTCTCATGACTGAGAATTTCTCCACTCCATGAAGCCTTCTCCAAGAGGTGAGGCAATCCATGAATAACAAACAGCATTAATCAGCAGCAGCATCAAAGAATCAAAAGAAGGCTGCTGGGATTTTCTTCCTCAGCGTTTCCAGTGGCACATCAAGCACCAGATTCCCAGAGAAGTTCAGGGTTGGAACTGTAAAATCTGGACAGCAAGGCAGGACCTTCCTGCCAGCAGGACTGAGAGGAGCAAAGCCTTGGGAACGACCCCCCCTGCCATGAACACGAGCAGAACAGCTTTAAAGGGATGGAAAAGTTTATTTGATGTAACCCACGTCTGTGTTTGCAAGAGCACTCAGTGCCCTGCTGCCACCAGCATTCCCAAAATCCAGGAGCAGCCACAAACCCTACAGCCCACTGGTGTTTTTAGCAGAAGTAACAAGCACATAAAACAAAAGACAAAGCTGAGCCTGATGCTGAGATTTTTCAAAAAAAAATTATAAAAAAAAGTATTCCATGCAAATGGTTCAAAAAGTTTATTGAATATTTAATTTACAAAAATCATATCCCTATGAGGTGTTCTATGCAAAATTGGATAAAATAAACTGCATATAAAACCCAACCCTAGTAATGCAAATACAACACAGACATGAGACCATGGAAAGGAGAAAAAAATAGTAATAATAATCATGACACACATGTGACATTCATGAAGGATTGTCCCAACCATCCAAGAACTGGCTCAACATGATGCCTTCTCCCTTGATACTCTGTACATTTCACCATTTTGTACAGGCCTTCCATAGCCCATTGGTCCAAATTTAGAGCTGATAAGAAGTCTTTGCCTTCTTTCTTGGCTGCTACACCAGATTTGCCATTTTCCTTTTGATCAGAAGGTGGAAACAGACAGTACAGACACAGAACACATGCACTATTGGATGCAACTTGCTATCTTTGGTAGGGACCCTAAATCTGCAGTGGTCAGCTTTCTAGAGCAACAGGAATTTCAGTTTTGGCAAAAAAAAAACCCCAAAAAACCAAACAGGTTTAACTGTGTTATTAGTAGAACAGTACTGGCAGTTTCTGTTGAACATACAAAAAAAAAAGTCTCTTGTCTGGTTTAAAAATGGAGATCATTTACACGGGTTTCAAATCCACTGATTAACATTCCTTGACTCAAAAATGGTTCCACAGAATGTCACTTCTGCCAGCAGGCCCTTCCTTGTGTGAGCACAGATGCACTGCACACAGAACACAACTGCAATCCCACCCCTCCTGCCTTTTCCTCCCATTTAAAGCAACGGGAATGTTCCTGCAGATCTGGATGCCAGTTTCCTTCTCAACAAGCAGCAATCTCCTTGGGTGATTTAACACTTGCACAGTAACTTTTCCAAGTTTTCCTGGGAAAAGAGGAGGGTGAAGCAAAAACAAAAGGGTGAAGGAATTTGGGACAATCAGTGCTAGAGAGTTTGCAGCCCTCCTCTGGGATAACACGAGCAGGAGGAGCAGGACCAAGTAAAAATAATTTAAAAAGAGGAAAAAAAATTAATTAAAGAGCCAAGGAACTCCACTTTAAAAGCAAAGGAAGTAGTACCAGACTGTTTCCTTCATAACATTAATATTCCATAAATATTGGACAGTATTTGATTAACTGCCATTAGCTGCAGCTTTCAAGCATTTTGTTTTTTTTAAGCACTATCTGGAAAAGAAAAGATAAAGGAAAAAAAAAGAAAAAAAGAAAAGAAAAAAAAAAGAAAAACCAACTCTGCACCTCCCCAGTCCTTCCCACTTGGTGGAAGTGCAAACAGCCTGCATAGCCATGACCTTCTCAGCTGCAAATGCTTAGTGGAAGACTACCTAGACTCGAACACTTGACTAAATCTGCTCACTTAGAAGTAAAACATGCAGTATGACAGCAGACAGCTACCTGTCCTCCAAAAGGCTTGGCTAACTTGGCAGAGAAGAAACGTTTCCAGATGAAAATAAGTCCCAAGAGCCTCGGTGAAAGACGGAGTAGTTACGATATATTAGCGATTTCTGTGGCATAAACGTTTCAGAAAGCATCAGCAAAGTATTAAATATAAAAGCCATATGCATATACCCCCTCCATCCTCGGGAAAGCCCCGTGGTCTGTCTGTAGTGTGTGAAGTGGTGTGAGGGCTGGGGAGTTAAGGCAGGAGCAGCAGCAGGAGTCCCTACTGCCTGAGCTCCACGTAGTTGGCGGGGAAGAGGCCGTAGCGGCCCTTGCAGACCCCTCTCCACCAGCCGTCGTCGATCATCTCGATGTTGGTGATGATGTCGTCGGGGTCGAAGGAGATCTCGTCGTCACCCGCTGCAGGGAGAGCCCAACAGGGTCAGCACCCACACAGCCAAGGGCTCACACCAGCCCCAGAGCCTGGCTGAAAGAGCTTTTTGGGAGCTCCCGCCGTTCGCACAAACAGCACCCGGGAGTTTTCAATCCGTGCTCTTGTTAAACCCCCGAAGCCCCGACTTTTCATTTGCCACCACAAGAGACGTACAAAGGCAAAGGAAAAATCCACATTTATCTCATGCAGAACAGTTTTCAAAGCCAAAAGGTGAAAACAAGAGTTTTGCTCACCAGCTTGGTAATCGTAAAGGGCTATGGCTGTGATCCCAAGTTCATTTTCATACTCATCATATGCATTTTCTTCTGAAGAGAGGAGAGGAGAACAATTAAAACATGAAGTACATTATCATCCTCAGTTCTTTTCTGTGGTGCTTCTCCTTCAATTGCACTGCTAACCCACACAGAAAGCAGGCAACAACCCATGCTGGGTTTCAGCAGTGCTGCTGTTCCTTCTGCATGGACTTATTCCCTCAATAACACACAACTGAAGCATGAAAAGAAGCATTTACAAGAGACATTGAGTACGGGACTACATAAAACCAATCAGCCCTGTACTGCTTCTGTAAAATGTGACAGGACAGCTGAGCTCAAGATCACTGTGTAAGAGAATAATTAATACAAGTGGTGCATGCTGGGGGAGCAGAAAGGAGCCTGTTCAAAATTCCCAGGTTTTTGTACCAGAGCAGGTTCATCCTTCACAGCTCATTTAGTAACCAGAAGAGGTGAGAAAAAAACAGGAATTCAAAAGAATCTTACTCTTGCAGTTTCATAGATCCCTACTCCACTCCCTCACAGGCACAGAACCCAACACATCAATTTCAAACTCCAAGAATTGTTGATTGGATTTTTTTGCTGGCGCAGCACACGTTTAATCTCCAGCTTGGTGCTTTCTTCTCATGTTGAGCTACATTCCATGGGGTGGGAATGATTACCCCTGAATTTCTTTTTGAACTGAGACTCTGGAAAGCACTGTAATTACTCCAACATCCTCTCACAAAAGTTAACTAACTTCAACACCTTGCTGCAGCCATTTATTAATTTCCTAATTAAAGTTTGTTGATGGGGAACGTAGAAAGTCTCATCAGACTGAGAGTTTAGCAAAGCAGGACAGCGTGCTATCAGCACAGCTGCTCATTAAGCTCTTGCACAAGGAAATAATCCTTAACCTGGAGGGTTTGCTGTGAGACACAAACCTGCTTGGTAGTGGTCTGCAGCTCCTGCCACCTCATAGACAGTCTCTGGCTCGTACTCCGCCTTCCGCTGGCTCGCTGCTTCCTGGTAGTCCGGCTGTGCCGCTTTGTAGCCAGCCTCTGGCTCCTGGGCAGCAGGGTAGGATGGGCTGGAGCCCTTGAAGGCTGACCCTGCTTCGTAGGAAACTGCATCCTGCAGGAAGACAGGGGAGCTCTGTGAGGGCTTTGTGCAGAGGTGCTCAGGATCAAAGCCCACGTCCCAGAGGGGATCCCAACGAACCTCGTAGACCGGGCTGGAGGGCACCTTCTGCTCCGCCACCTGCGCGACAGGAGAGGGCGGGGGCGTCTGCTTCTTGGCTTTGGCTTGCTCCTGCTTCCAGGAGAAAGGAAAACTTCAGGGCAGCTCACTCACTGATCAGGTGACCAAGAGACAACCCTCCAGAACGAGGGACAGGCAGCATATCCTGCAATGGACTGCTGTGGTCACAGGAGGACTGGGCTGGCTGGGCCGAGCAGAGCACCAGAAATGCAGCACAGCAGAAGAGAAGAAAGGGGAGAAACAAAACCCCCATGGCACCTCTGCGTGCCTGTGTTTAAAAACAGAGCCCCAGAGCTGTCTGGCCCATCTCCAGAGGAGCTGCAGGGTTTTGGTGCTCAGTGTATTCATTCTGCTCACCAGCTGGCTGGGCCTCATGTCCCATTTCATCTCATGTCCCATTTTTTTAAATTTCTGAGTTTAAAGAACCTGAAGCCCACACATGTTCTGGGTGCACAGCTGATGAACTGCCTTTGATGAGAAATGGTCCTGCAAGCTTTGCAAGGTCTGCAAAACATCCTGCCAAGGCAAAGGACTGAATAGCTCAGACAGAAGTGGGTCCTATACAGTGACAGTCAGGATTCCAATGTTCAGAGGAGTTAAGAGATGTGCTAGAAATAAAAGTAGTACACAAAGAATGTGGATCTGTTCTGGTGCTTCATGCTGTGCCATCCCACCTGTGAAGCACAGGGCAACTCCACAATCTTTGGGAAGCCACTCATTTAGGAGCCAGGACACCCAGGTGCAAGAAATGCTGTGTTGCTCACATGACACAAAACTATTCAACAGGTAACTTTCATTTTGCCTCTCTTTACCACAGGGGAAAAGAAAACCATGAATCCAGGGCCAAACTGTCTTCTTCACTGAAAAAAGGAGGAGAGGATGTGTGCAATGGGAATCTGTGCACTCCAGTAGTTTAGGCCCATCAAACTGTAACACCCCAGAGGACTCTCAGGAAAAATGGCAGTACAGAGATGTAGTGGTAGGACTGTTGCAACAATTTTTTCCTTTCCTTTGCTTGTCACAGCTCAGAAAAAAATACATCTAACAAAGAAAGCAAAGCGTGTCTTGAGAGCAGAGCCAGCTTTGAAGACAATTCAAAGCTTAGTGCTGTGCCTTCTGGAAAAAGTCTCTCCTGATGCAAACCCTCCCTCACTTTTAAATCCTGTGCTACAGATAAAAAAGATAAAAAGGCACCAGCAAAGTGAGTATTAGAAGTCAAACCTAACTGTGGGGACAAATTAAGCAGTATCAATCCATTAATGATGGAAAATGTGGCAACAGTTTGACTAATTTGTCCTAGGAAATGGGTCTGCAATCCAGATTATAGTTTAGGATAGACACAGCATAATTGCCATAAAACATTGAAATCGCCTGGTTCCCCTCAGGCTGGCTTTTGTTCCACAGAGAAATGCTCCATGTGAAAGAGCATCCTGCCTTTTTTGCAAGGCAGCAGAGCACAGTGAAACCATGAGGCAGCACTGACTCAACCCAGGCATCAAAGAAGAGCTCCCTGAGCACTCTTTGTCTGTGTGACATTTGTGAAAAGCAAACCAGAACGAGGGTTACCAGTAACCAGGGCTCTGGAAGGAATGCAGTCCATATGTACATTGCCATTGGGGGAGTGTGTATGCCCACATATCCTCTGGAAGTGAGGCTTATCCTTTCATGTGAAGAAGTTCACTGGCAGAAATACAGTTCACTCCAGTCAGAGTCCATCCCTGCCCTTGGCACTCTCTGTGGATGGTGTGGATCACATCCCTGCCCTTCCCCTGCTCAGCTGGGGAGCAAGGGGCAGTGCCAGCAGAGCCACTGCAGCTCCCCTCAACCTCATTCCTCCTCTCTCTGTGTCTGCAGAATCCCACAATTAGCCATGGAGATGTTCAGACTGTAAGAACATTAATCATCTGGTTACGGGGAAATTTAAATACCAGCTTTGGGGGAAAAAACTTTAAATGTGTCCAGGCAACAGAATCTTTGATGAAGCACAAGAAAAATCCAGCAAAATGGCTTGGATTTAACCCACACTTATAGCAAAAATACCAGTAAAGAAATAACATAATTTCTGAGATAATGAAGGAATTAAAAAAAAAGAGCAACGAAGGTCCCTTCCAATCCAAACCATTCCATGACCTCTTCCTCTCCCAGCTTTTCTCCAGCACAGTAAAGAAACCCCAGGAGTGTTTGGGGGAAGGTATTAGAAGTCCCCGTGGAGGAAAGGCAGCATTAGAATGATGCAAGGAAGATGAGCTCCCATTCAGCTCGTGATACATTTCTGCAGTGAACATATGCTCATAGGCAAAATAGGTGACAAGCTGAGAGGAAAAGGGAAACAAGGAAAAATAAAAAGTAAAAGCAATCACTTTAGAGGACAAGAGCCTACCAGGCACTCTTTCGTACTCCTAAAACAAATTAATTACATCAAGCCTTAGTCTCCTCTAATACAAACTAATACAAACAAATATGCAAATTCCATAAAGCAGGTAGGATACAGTTTCTGACTAAACATGTCCTGGAATTATCATGCTTATGAATAACACAAAAATCACGAAGCTTTTACCCAAGCCAATGCAAAGTCAATTTTTTTAATTCCCTAACTAAGATTCAATTAACATTTGGAAGAATATCTTCCCCTAATCTCCTGTCTGTGTGCTATACCACCTCCATCTCCCAAAACACTGATCCCAAAGGAACAGCATCACCAGCTCTCACACTGGGTTAAACTTGTTGAACATGCAGGGCCTTTTGGGGACCACAGAGCTCTCCCCTCATGAGCTCCTGTGTGCCCAAAGGGAAGGTGGGACTGCCAAAAGGCAGGAGGAAAAGGCCAGCCTGGAGTCAAACACAAACACACACTTCAAGCTTTAAAGAATAAAGCTGGAAAGAAGGAACCTTTTCTCAAAGATTCCCTTTTCTCCCAGCATTGCATTGAAACCAGGCTGCTCCAGTGGGATTTGGGTCTCACTGACCTCCAGTTTCCTCCGAGCCTCCTCCTGTTCCTGCTTCTCCCTGGCCATTCTTTGGGCTCTCTCAGCTTCTGCCTTCCTTCTGTCTTCCTGCTCTTTCTCCTTGGCCAGGTTCTCAAAGTTAGCTCGGATGCTGCTTGTTTTGTTGGCAACTGTAACATGGAAAAGAAGTCAAATCATGTCTCCCATTCTAAATAAAAGTAACCTGGAATGAATTTTTGCGACAAATTTCTGCTTTTCTGCCCTCTGAGCTTATAGTTCAGTCAGGGCAGTCCATCTATTCCTCTTTCTCCCTCCCCCTTACCAGCTCAAACCTCTTGTGCATCTTGTTTCTCTTCCAAAAAACCTCTGTAATGCTTCTTCCTCTCCTTCACAGTACAGCTCCCACCACTACCCTATACAGTTTATTCTTCCTTATTCTCGTGCTTTTTATTCTCCCTTCCTTAACTCTGATGAGCCTCAAGAGAAAAAAACCAAAGTGGAAGAAAGCAAACAATCTCTACAGGAGGAAGGGAGAGTAACTGAGGCTGCTAAAGAGCTGCAAATACAGCAGTTCTCTCTGGATGACCCTTACTCACCACTACCACATCAATATCCCAGGATTTTGGATCCTATCACCTCCAAAGAAAGGATTTGGGGCCAGTGCCTTACCAGCTTCTACTGGTTTGGTCTTCTGATAAGTTGATGCTGGTTTCTCAATATCTTCAAAAGTTGCTGCATTCTATCAGTAAGGACAACAAGGATACATGTAAAAACCCCACAAATTCATGAAGACATTCACACAGCCTCAATCTGAGCTATTTTACTGTGATACTGGCCCTAAGCCTTTTAGCAGAACATCAAAACCAAATCAGGAAGGATCAAAACTTTACAAACAGAATAATCCTTTCTGCAAGTCAAGCTAGAAAGAATTAATCTTCAGGAGCAGTTCTAAACACATCAAAATCCTATTAATTAAAAATAAAAAAGTGTATGAGTGACTCACCAGAACCAAAATCAAGGCAATAAACATATACCATGTAGCTGCTGCTGTTCTAATCCACATAAGCTGGCATCAGCTCTGTGCGTATAAATTTGCTTTTTAAAGGTTTAGAAAAGCATAAAACTCTGCCCTTAGACTGGAGAAGTGTCCAGAAATAGAGAGCTGAGCAGTGCAGATCTAACCAGGCTGTTCTGCATGGTCAGAAGGCATGGCTCTTTGAGGCAACTTACCTTGTCCATCCGATCTTTCTGGACACCGTACTTCCCTCCAAATCCTTTGGAATAATCTAAAAGCAGGACAAAAAGGGTCAGAGCAGGGAGCTGGGTGCCCCTCCCGCCTTGCTGCCAAATGCAAACAGCCACCTCAGGTGCAAAGAGCCATTTCAGCTGCATGCAGAGCCACAGCCACAGCCACCAGAGAAAATGCAGCTCAGCTTTGATGCAGAGAGGACACAAAGCCCAGGAGCCCTCAGGAACAGCAGCAGAGGACAGACTGTGGGCCACATGCATTCCCTGAGCAAACACGAAGCTGAGCATTGAACAGGGATCAAGCAAGGAGTAAGGGAAGAGCCCTCCTGATGCATCACTTCTGTAACACAGCCTTTGACAGCACCAATTCTGAGCCCTCTGCAGGAATCGTGGAGCCTGAGCCAATTTGCTTTGCTCAGAGGAGTCTTTGGTGACCACAGAGGTGTTTTGGTTTCCTTTTTGTGAATGGCAGGAAAATGTAATGAATGTCTCACTCCAGTGGGTTTGGCTGTGATACTCAGCTGGTGAATATCAAACCCACTGGTGGAAAGTGCTGCTCTACATGGAAAGGGGCAATTGCACAGGCCAGCTTTAGCTGCCTAAAGCAACTCACCAGCACAGCAATGGGGTGGCTGTGCTGTCCCATACCAGCCCTGAGCTGCACACTCTTCCTCCCAGCTGGTGCTGCCCTCGGCACTTGTCACCCTCCCAAATTCACTCACCAGTGACATTGATAAAAACAACAAACAAACCCAGACAGGAGGGGGTTTCTGCTCTCATGGGAACGGCTGAGGAGCACCAGAACAGCACAACAGCAGCAGCAAGAGTGTGTGGCTGGAAAAACACCTCTTTGTGGTGGCAGTGAGCTGTAGGAATGTGCCCTTACACTGTCCATGTTTCCTATCCATTCCTGGAACACAACCCTTCTCCCCTCAGCCCCCAAACCACTGGCTCTCCCTGCCAGCCATTGCAGTGCTTGCACTCTGGCTCTGAAAGTCTGAATGGGTCACTATAGCACAGGAGAGTATCAGCTATCCATGAACAACCTCATTTTCTTCAGCTTTGTATGTATTTTCAGCCAGAATAAATATACTACACTTACATTTTCCTGCTCCAGACTCCTCACTTTAAGATAACGGAAAACCAGGAATTCATGGGTTGTACCCCAACTATTTCACAATGAATAAACAGAGCATTATAACAGCATTTGCTCACCCACGAACCACAAACACTCCCTACTCCTTTCAAAGACTACAATCATTCTAAAATGATCTTGCCACAGCCCATTGCTTGTTAATGGTTACATGCATGGTCGTTATCTGAATATTTTTCCACCAATGTACCCAATTTACAAAACTTCATATTTAGTCTCTAAAACTGACTTCATTAACATCATACTAACAAATAATGTTATTATCCCCCTGCATGTACAGCTATTAACTAACTCAAGATTTTGCAGAGCTGTCGACTAAACACTGGGTGTTTCCTGAATTACCTTGAGGTAATATTTTAAGGGTAAAATAAAGAAAACTGCTGGATCATGGAAGAATAGAAGCACAAGAAAGTGTCTGCGCATTCCTGGCGTTGATCTACTCAGAAAATGATTTCAGACTGTGTGAGAAGTGGCTGCACTGGTAAGGAAGTAACAAGTGAAAACGGTGCCTTGTTGAGATTCATGCTTGGCTAGTTTCTCCTTGTAATCAAACCCCACAGCACATGGGTCCTGCCTTTCTGTCTGTACACCAAATTTCCCTCCGAAACCACTCTTATAGTCTGAAAAAGCCACATGGGATACATTAAAACCAAGGCAGGGAAATAAAGAAGTTTAGTCAAAGACACTCAAAATAACTTTTGCAATATTTTCAATTATCAGCAATTTTGGATGGTGAAAAAAGAAAGAAGTATGTCAAGACACTTCTGTAAAAGTAAATTGAAAAAAATCTCAACTTGAGATGATTTATCAGATATAAGAACACCATTCTGAAGTCACAGAAAAAAAAGCATTTCTCAACATTTCTCATCCATACTGCATAATGCACTTGCATTTGATCAAAGATATGAACACAGGCACACAGGAAATTTGTTCACCCAAACAAAACAACAAAAGATACAAGAGAATAAACAAAATAAACACCAAAACAGTACAAGAGAATCAAATGAGCTTCCTTCATCAGCGTGGTTAACATTTGTACAGAGAGCTGACTTTTAAAGAGGTGTGAAGATGGGCTCCACAGAGACCACCCTCCAGATATTCCTTAAAGGAAAGAGGAATGTTCCTGGTGCCACACAGCTTGAGGGAGAAAAAATTGCAGCTAAGATCATTCCCTACTGCTGCCTAGGGAGCAGCCATTTACATATATATTCATTTATTTATATAAATATATATGTGTGTTATAAAATGAGGGATGGCCTGGAAAAAAAGGGCTTCAGGTAATCCTCTCACAACAGATCTGCTGGAGCACCAATATTTTGAGGAACAGTTTTAATTTCATTACTTAAAAAATATTAATTTCTTTAAGTCAAGAGCAGTGACAGGCAGAGGGCTGAGGAGCAACAGCTGCATTTTACAGGAAGTTGTATTTTACTGGGCACCAAGTATTTCACAGGAATAGGTACCCCACAGGCCAGGAAAAAGGACAGCATTTGGTTTTAGACTCTTCCTGCATGGAAGAGGGATATACACAATAGCATCCGGAAGGGAAAATTTATTTGTGGAAAGTACTAATGAAATTCCTAACCTGTGGTTTGCACAGCTCAACTGAAAAAGGAAAATAATCCAGCACACTTGCAGGCTCATAAAGGGAGAATTCAGCCCTGAGCCTGGGCTTTGAGGGGCTGGGTGCCAGCTGTGCCAAAGCTGCTGTGCAGCCACCAGTTCAACCAGTGACAGCAAAACCCAGACACAGGAAAGGAGCCTCACATCAGCTCCTGTGAGGCTGTGCCCAAAGCCACCGGGGCAGGGCTCACACGGGCCACAGGAGGCCAGACCGAGGGCAGGCAGAAGGACAGCAAGGAACTGAGAGCTGATGTACCTTTCTGGGACTCGTGCAGCTGCACCTTCTCCTGGTGGTCCCAGCCAAGGGCACATTTGTCTTGTCTGTCTGTCTGCACGCCAAACTTGCCTCCAAAGCCCTTTACGTAATCTGGGAAGTTTTCAGAAAATGTTACTGCAATTCATAGCTGTAAAGTGCATTTAATAAAAAAAACAGGAATATGTGAGGGGATAAGCTGCCCTGTTAGTAATACATTCACTCGTTTGAGGGGATCCAAAATCTGCACACACACAGGGCAAACACATTTACCACAAAAAAAAACCCCAAACAAACTAAAAACTCCCACCTAAAAAAAACCCCCAAAGTATTTTTCCCAGGTTTAAAAGGGTCTGAGCTACTATTTTTAAAGAAGATAATAAAAACCTTTCTGTGATTCATGTTTTTCCGTTTTGCCTTGATATTCAAAGCCAACAGCACTTTTATCCACTTTGTCCTTGTCGACACCGTATTTACCACCAAAGCCCTTGGAATAATCTAGAGATAAGAGGAAGAGTTTTGTTCGTAAGTGTTCAGCAACAAAATCATCACCTTGAGAAACTGTGATAATCAGGGCTGCTAGCATTGCATCATGTTTTAAAAGAAGCACTGACATCCTCAGTTAAGCTTGATTTCAGACACTGAAGTCAGAAATCCTTCAGAACACGTTCTCCAGGATGGAAAATAAAAGAGCATTTTGCTGGGCAATACCAGCAGTTCAGCTGCCTGACTCCTTGGTAAAATTCTGAAGTCACTTATGGTGAAGTGAACTTCCAAACCCAAGTCAGCAACAGCCTGGATGCTTTTAAACACCCCCTGCTCCTTGCCAGCATTTCTAGAGTGCAAACATTTATTTGGGATAAACAGAAAGGAAAAACGTCCCCATTTTTCAATAAAATGGCCAATTTTTGATCAGATATGCCTGGAAACTTGAGCAGCAACACAATATTAACTCTAAACACTGCTAAGTGTTTTAATCCACAAACAGCTGATTCTTTTAGCAGCACTTCTCTGTGGTGGTTAAGCTGCTCACAGTCTGAGTACTTTGATTTACAGCTTTTCAAAAGGAGCCTTAAAAAAACCTCCAGACAAACCTATATGCCCTGGACCATCCCTTAAAACCAGGCAGAGGTTTTTTTTAGGATTTTTTTTTCCCCAGAACTCGAGGTTTCCAGCAATGTAAACTTTACCCAGCGTTACCTTTCAGCAGGTTAGGAGTGCAAGAGGTGTAAAACATGAGTATTTTACAACATGGGCTATGGGCAGTGCCTACAGCACTAGGGAAGGAGCCTGCTAACACATGTGTGTCTATTCACCCTTCTGGGAGTCGTGTTTCTCAGTTTTCCCCTGGTAATCAAACCCCACTGCACTCTTGTCCACTCTGTCAGCCTGTACTCCGTATTTTCCACCAAAACCACTTGAGTAGTCTGCATTGAGAGTAAAGCACAATAAAAACAGCATGAAAGCAACTTGTCATGGATACAGCATAACCTAGCAATTGAGGGGAAAAACAAGTTATTTCAGAACTGAAGGATTATGAATGCTTTAGCATATAAAATTCAGCTAATTTTAAACACAAGATAAGCAACAGTCCTAGAGCTTATGATGCTTCCCTTTAAATTTTTTCCCTATTTCCAACAGGGTGTAATACAGTAAAGAGCAACTCCCAGTCTTCCTGACATGTCCTTGAACCTCACTTCAGAAAGAAAAATAAGACTCCTGAGACCCACTATTTCCTTGTCTTAAAACCTTATCAACTCATGAAAGTGCTCTGAAATTCATTTTTTCATCCTCTGCTCCACCAAACCCACCATTTGATTCATTGAGAATGTCATGCAGAGGTCTCACTAAAGGAGGTACTTCCCACACAGTGGAAGAATCTACTCTATTTTTTACAGAAAATGTGCCCACCCAGGTGACCACCTCCCCACTTTACCTTTTTGGGAGGGATGCTTCTCAGTTTTGCCCTGATATTCAAACCCAACAGCTGACTGGAAGAGAAATAAAATGACAACTGTGACAGAGTTAGGCATTAGGAGAAAAGCTGCACGCACCTCAGTGGACACAGAGCACAGCAAGCTCCTGTGTCTTTCCATACTGCTCTGACCTTCTGGACTGGGGGCATAAATACCTCTTTAACTTATGGGCCATATTCATTTACACGGTAATTCAGTGCATGTGTTCATGGCCAGGGTTTTGTCCTCCCTTGCCAAGGCAAATTGTACCAGCAGCACACTCCAGTCTGGTCTTGCCAGGTCCAGCAATTCAGTATGACAGAAATCCAGCATTTCCATGCAGGGATTGTTACACAGTCTTGGAACAGGACATCAATTATCCTGCCCAGTAGCTCATACTGTGATACAGGACAAACCATCCCCAAACACTCCACAGTATTCACTCTGACCTTGTCAAAAACCACAAAAAAGAAGTATTTTAACATCTCTTTTCAGCTTTCTTTTCAACTCATCTCAACTTCCCATGAGGGCTTTTTTCTACTCTGCTTTAAACAGTAATTTATCTCCCTAACAGTCAGTGTTGGCTTCTGCTAAACTTCAAAAAGAGCAGGAAGAGCAGCCCACACCAGCATCCTAAGGCACTGGAATTTTGCAGTTTTATGTACAAAAGGAGAAAATCAACCACTGTGCAAGAGGAGAAGAAATCACTCACCTGGTCAACTCTGTCAGTCTGCACTCCAAACTTGCCACCAAACCCTTTCACCGAATCCACTTGGGAGCAATGCTTAGAAAGTTTGGATTGGTATTCATGTCCCACAGCTGACTGGAAGAAATTGGTGAAGTTCAGAGACAGCAGTTCTGCACAGTCCTGTGTGTCAGACAAAACACTGCACCAAGCAGCCTGGGGGTGAGTTTTGTTACCAACATGCATCACTGCCACTCCTCTTGTAGAAACCAACTTCCCTGGAAATTCCTACTCACTTGGGAGGTCTCCACAAGGATGTTGCCATGCTACCAATCCAGCCTAGGCAAGGGAAGTGACTGCATTTTATGGGGACTATTTTATGCCCTGCATTTGCACTTCAAAAGCACAGGAATGAAAACAAGACAGGTACAGAGGGAGTCTTGATGGTGTTCATGCAGAATTTGAAGTGAGTTCCAGGTGAAACACACAGCCTTGTGTTTATTTAGGGATCTGTTTTAGCTGACAGGGGTCTGCAACAAATACAACAATATTGTTGTACAACAATACAAATACAACCAAAGCCAGCTGCCATTGGTTCAGGGAGGCAAGTCTCCTGCATAAATCACAATTAAACATCTTCCTCACATGCAAAATGGTGTTGAACATGAGGAGATGTATCCACACCTGTGCCAAAGGCATCCCAGCCCTGCATCCTGGCCCTGGAAGTTGAGCTGAACAGAGGCTGAGCTCCATCCATCCCACAACAACTGGCAGGAACAGGGAGATGGAATTACACACCTCCACACAGCCCTTGCTAGTGCTACACTGACCTAGTGCTACAGAGCCCTTCCAGCTCCTGGAATTGATGCTGGAGCTTCACACCTCCAGCAAAAATGCTTTTTCCTTTCCCACTGCCAACACTGGGAGGTTGCCAGAGCAACCTGCAACTCACCAGTAATGCAACATTGGATAATCCTGTGCCAGGCAGCTGGACCAAGGTGAACTAATTTGAGGACACAAGGTGTCAGCACACCTTGGATTCTACAGTTTGCTCTTTTTCTTCCACACAGGGGCTGGAGGGAACATTCCCAGCAGGTAGGGAAGCAAAGCATTACTGGCTGAAGTCACTGCCAGGTAACAGGTCAAGGAGATCAAGGATGGCAATAACAGGACACTACTTTAACTCAAAAGCATTAAAAAAGCTGCCTTCTTTTCCTGACTGAAACAATCACACTCCTGTTCATTTTGCAGGTGTTCTGTAGTACAGGAACTGTGAAGTATCTGAAAAGGCTCCCACCTCCCTTTAATCTTCCCATTACATTTATGAAAAACAGGAAGCTCTGAAAATTTTAGGTTTTACGTGGTTTTACCTGATCTCCCTTTTGTTACACCAACTGAGGTATAAGCGTGGTGTTTTCTTGGTGGTACCAGGACTTTCTGCACTCACCAAATACCAAGTATTACAACAAAACCCCCTTTAGAGAAGACTTAGAAAAATTCTTTTTTTGGTAATCTGTGTTTCAGAATCAAACACCCTCATAACTTTTCAGTACATTTTACACCAGCTCAGGAGGTATGGCACAGTGAGTGATGGAAATGTTCATTTTAACTCAGCACCAAGGTTTTGCCCTAAATGCAGCAAAACCCTGCACCATGACAATGCTGCAGCGACCCTGATTTGATGGCCAAGCTTTAAAGCCAAGCTTTAGGAGCAGCACACCTGCACAGATACCTGCAAAGGAGACATCTCAGCCACAAGGCTTCAGAACTACAGTTACAAGGGAGAAAGATTTATTACAAAGAGAAATCGAGAACACCTCCTGCCACCAGCATCACTCACATGGGCATGACCAGCATGTTTTTCTCCATGATTAATTCTGGCCTGTTGGAAACACTGCTGACTTTTGTTCCCCTCTTTTTCCCCACGGACACAGGTGAGGGATAAACTGCTGACACTAGAGAGCAGCAGCAGAACAGGCCTGGTGGCTGAATCTGCTCAGCAATTCCTTTTCTCAGATTCAAAGGTTAGCCTATTTCAAAGGCCCACTGAGAACTGGACAGCAATTAATTCTGGAATCTGAGAATCCAGCAAAAATTTAAGGCTGTCAAGTTACCAAGAATACCGAAAACAAAGTAGGAAAACTTTCTTATTTAGAAATGTTTTGATTCTTATTCTAACAGAGCTCATGAAAGAAAGCAGCCAGAAGTAGATATGCCTTTTTATCATATGACTAAAGGAATTATACTAAGAAGTATAATTTTTTAAAGTGTAACATAAGCAGCCATCAACTCCTTATATAAAAAGCTACCATGTGATTGAAGTACAATATTTTAAATACTTGCATTATTTGTCACTGTTCACAGTTTGTTCACAAGAGCTGCACTCTGATTTTAATGCAGCAACACATCCTTTTTTCATTTTTTGGCAGTCTCTATCTACATGCAGAGAAGAGCTGGCCCAGCATCCAAATAAAAAGATCATACTGGATTTATTAATGCACCAAGCCCTTTGTTCATTTAGAAACATATGTTTAAAAACTTGAATCCTGGCTCCAGGGGAATCCTCTCCAGACTTGGCATCAATGAAAACCGTGTGGGGCCACTGCACACCCCAGAGCAAAGCTGGAAGAAGCTCAGCTCACACACAGAGTGGAGCTGGCCAGGCTTATCACTTCACTGATCACTCCGTCCCAGGGAAGCCCCACCCACACTCACTTTATCCATGCGGTCTTGCTCCACGCCAAACTTCCCTCCGTAGCCATGGGAAGCTTTTGGTCCTGTCTGCAGCTCCCTCTCTTTGAGGTTCTGGTGCTCTTGGAATACATTCTCCCTCAGCTGATGAATACTTCAAAAGACAACGAGGCAGCAACTTTTACTAAGGAAGTTCCAGCAAGCAACTTCATAAAGATGCAAAATATGAAGCTGACAAAACTATCACCCTAATTACAAGTTGGATCACTGGTATTTTTCAAGCCCTTCCCATTTTTTCAGTGTACAAAACATTTCCTCATATTCTGAGACACTGGATTTGTCCCACTGCAAAATGTTGTTTAAAAAAAGAAAAGAAACTGCTGGTTTTAATACTAATGTGGAAGGGAATTTTGCTATTTTAACAATCCTTTACCTAGAATTGATTTGTGCCTGAAACATATTTTTTTTTCCTCATGTCCTAATTTAAATTCTTCCCAACACTTTCTATTTAGATGGCAACTTTTCAGAACAGGGGTCATCTCTTATCACAGTCTCTGGTATCAGGACTAATTCTAAGAGAGCATTCTGGACAGCACTGTACTGCAAAATACAGATGTAAGGAAACTTGCACCTCCTCTTCCCAAAGTGATCCCTTGAAACTGGCAGGAATTGAACTGAGGGCAGTGCAGGCTATGAAAAGAAGGGTAACCCAAGGTGTAACCTGTACTTTAAGCACTTCCCACCTGAGCTTTAAGCTTCCTCAGGTGTAATTCAGCCAGCAGGAATCCCCACTGCCCTCTGAACAGAGCAGAGTAACACTGACCCCTGAAGGAACCAGAGTTCAGTCTCGCTCTGTTTGCAACATCACACATTTCCTAAAACTGCTTTAAAGTTCTGTCCTAGACACTTTTTGTAAGAAATACAGGATTCAGGAGATGCATCATTTCTGTTTCACATACCCCTCTGTAATGCACTCATTTGCTTTTCCATCAGGGAGCCCAGTTTGTTACTTTGCCAGGGTTTTTATGAGTTTGGTGGCAGCAGTTTTCTACAAAAAGTGTAAGAATTAAGGGACCAAACGTTTCCTTAAAGTACCAAGCTGGAGCTGCTCAGATCCCTCAGCATCTCCCCTAGGACTTGCATCAAAACAGCACAAAAAAACCCTCTTCAGTTACAAAGGCAGGAAAAAATCACATTTCCAGTGACAAAGAAAGATTTAGGGGTCCCAACACCACATTTCTGCTCTTAATTTCAGCTCTGAAGACACTGATGAATTTGAAACCCCAGCAATCTGGCTAATAATCAATCTTCTACAGGGACTCCTGTTTTAATTATGAAGGCACAAGTAACTGAGATCATGAGTTGATTAAAAGTTGCCTGGGACTGTGCCTATTAACACATTTCCCAAGAGAGCTGCTTTACTTGATGTGCTCCTGGTGGCCGGACCCATTCACGGTTTTAGCTCCCCAGCGCTGTTCCTTCTCACTCACATCATTCTGTGAAGGACACACAAAAAGAGAGTTAAAAACCCAAAGAAATCACTACTCACACACATTTCAGAGCCCACAGCAAAAGCTTCCAGCAGTCACTGAGACCACAAGTGTTAGAAAAGCAGCCTCACTTCCCCTCCACTGCAGGGACACGCTCCTGACAGTTTATCTGGCCAAGACACGTCCCCCACCTCGCAGAGTGCCTCTGGAGCTGCCCCAGAACATGCTCCTGGTGGATCAGTAAACCCCAAAAGCCATACCACAAAGTCTGGATCCGTCTCCCAGTCATCAGCTCCATCATCCTGGCTGACAGACACGGTGTGGCCTGCAGTAGCCTTCCACATCTGCAACACCAGCAGGAGAAGCAGGGTCACGCTCCACTCACATGCCAGCTCATTTGATTTGTGCAGGAGCTGACAGAGGAGATGCAATCCAAAATTCCCAATAAAGTATGTTATTTAACCACATCACCAAAAGCTGTGCTTGCAGTGAAAACAGGTTTGACCACTGGTGCTCAGGCTGTCTTCTCAAGCTGGCTTACAAACCTGTTTAACTCTCCCATTTGCACTGTAAAAAGATCAGGAGCAATTGCTGCCTCAAAGAGAACAAAGTCACCTTTCTTTGCTCAAATTAATGTGTGCCTTTTGTGCAGCCACTGCACTCAAAGACTTCTGCTCACACAGGTTTCCAAGCCAACACAAACTTCCAAAGACTGCTGCTAAATCTGGATCCTGTGCATACAATTAAGGTGTAGGAATAGGTGTTTTTTTTCCCCCAGGCGTTAAAAATGGTGAGCACAACATTGTTCTTCACCTGCATTACACCTGCACTACACCTGCACAGCCTCCTCTGCCGTGCAGGGAGTTTCAGCAAGGTGACAGAAATCCCAACAACTCTAAGAATTTGCACAGAACCCAGAAACTGCTCCAACAACAGAGAACAGGAGTGTCTGTGCTCCTCGGGTAATGCCCAGTGCACACAAACTCAGCACCTTGTCTGCCTTGCAGGAGAAACAGACGGTCACTGCAGCAAGCAAGACTCATAAAAAAGGCAAACAATGACTTCTAGAAACAACACCCAGCACTTTCAAGAGGTTAATGATTTGGGGCCTCTCACTTTCTGGAAACTTTATCCCCCATGGAGTATCAAGTTGGATGCCTTTAATTAACACTTCTGAATGCAGCTAGTTAGCAGAACTCCTGATCCTCCTGCTGCTAGTGGCTGGATTTTACACCCTTTATTCTACACAAATCAAAATGAAAACATTCTAGAAAGCAAAACTAAAACATCAAACTACAAGCTGCCTGTTGTCTCAGCTTTTTCAGAATACACTTCAGAGAAAGGATTTAATTTTTCTTTGCTATTCAACTAGAGTTCAGTTTTGTAACATACCATCATTCTGTCCACTTACCTTTATCCTTCTAATTAAGAACAGAAAAGATAATTGTCATAGGCTATTTAATTCACACAAGCATAATTCAGTGGGAGAGATGAAAACTCACTCCCTCTTACATGCATAACTAATAATCCCTGGGTAAAGTCCCCAGCTTGTTCTTTCAGTCTTGTTCTGCAGCCTGGCAGAATGAGCTGATGAGCCACTTCTGTGGAGCATTTCAGAAATTTCAGGGCTGGTAACGTGAGTGAGAACAGCTGAAAAACTGACAGTCAGGGTTTTCTACCAGGGTAGAAAATGCTGGAGCAGCCTGGAAGGAGGGTGGAAAAGCAGAGCAGGTGACATCCTAACAGTGTTAGCAGGTTTCCCCTCATGTTTTTTCAGGTCTCCCACCTCCAAATTCCTCTGGCAGTTAGGGAACTAACCTTTATAATAGTATTTCATATCCAAAAAACCTCTGAGACTGAGTTTATAACCCAAACAATTAGAACACATGTGGTTTAACATCATCCTTAAAATACTCTGTCTAAAGCCTTCTCTCACATGATTGTGTCTGACTGTCCTACTCTTTCCTACTAAAATCCAATCTCTCCCCAAAAAAAGACCCCAAAAGCCTTGGAAAGCAGAACCCGACCAGCTCAATAATGAAATTCAACATGGGTCCAAGTTCTAACTTCTCCTAAGGGGGATGTTTTGTATCCATCCTTCTGTGCTCCACCACGCTGTGCAAGATGTTTGGGAATGGAATTCAAATGATGAGAGCTGACGCAGGGGTACTGTGTATGGTGAATTTCTATATACTTTGTGCCAAACACAACTTTTTTCCCGCAAGTACTTGTTTCTTATGCTCACTTGATTGATGTATTTTGTTCATTCAGCTGTGCTTGGACATTTCAAAGAACAAAAGCTGGATCCTTCAGCCTAGGTTTCACCGCTTCCTCCTCAAGCTCTCACAAACAATAGCGCAGGGAAGAAGGATTTCACACGCACCCCCGTGCAAAATCCAGAATCCACCACGATTCTTTGCAAATCGTGCGCACAAACGCCAACATTGTTCACAGCTCAGCCTGCACTCTGTGAATTCCACAGGCAGCAAAGCAGCCCCAGCGGCCAGGGCTCCCAGTCCACAGCTAGCAGGAGCAAGCCTGGTTTCCGCCTGCTATTCCAGCACCGATTCCAGGGCAGAACGAGGAGGAACACGATCTATTCATGACTCACTGGCTCACGTGGTCATGATTCCCGAAGGAAGAAGCAAACGCTACGGTTCGAACACAAACCCAGGCTAAATATATGCCTCGAATGTATGCGCTCCTCGGCGCTGCTGTGACTAATCAGCACACACATCATCCTACCCAGCACCTTCAGCGGCACCCTCGGCACCTCCCCGCTGCCCGGGGCCTAGGGACGAGCTCCGGGCAGCCGCGCCGAGGCTCGGGGCGCAGCTGAGGGGAGCCGGGCAGCAGCCCCAGGCTGGCCGGGCCACACGGCCTGAGCCCGGCAGGCGGCCGGGGGCTCTGCCCTGAGCGGCGCCCGCGGCAGCGCCACCACCGCTGTGGGGAGCCCCTGCCGCAGACGCTTCCCCTCAAGTTCCCAGCTTCGGAGTTGAAATAAAATTAAA
>VZSE01006226.1:493994-548764 GCA_013398275.1 Promerops cafer
GCCGCCTCCTCCTCGGCGCTGGCTCCCGCCGGTGCTTCCCGGGCTGGCGGCGGCCGCTGCTGCTGCAATTTCCGCTTCTCCCGAGCTCCCACTTCCTCTTCCCGGCTCCAGGTGGGAGCGGGACGGGCTCCGCTCCGCCCCGCCGGGAGGGGCCGCGCCGGCGGCCGCGGGAACGCCGCCTCTGCCGTGGCCTGCGGGGCTCCGAGCCGCTCCAACGACGATAAGTATTTATTTCTGGAGCTGCTCCGTCCCCCGTTTCTTTCAGCCGCTCAAAAAATGCACCATCAGTAGTTTTAAAATGTCCACAGGGGAGTTGCTGGTGCGGTTTTGAACATCCTTTTTTAATACTCGCTTTTGCAGCGTCATGTTTTGGAAGTCGCATCCGTCCCCAGGGGTTTCCATCGCTTTTTATCAGTGGGCAAAGGGCTCCCTCGTGCTGGGATCCCCCAGAGGATGCAAATGAAACGGATGCCAAAATGGAAACTACGGGGTTTTGGAACACTCTGGTAGGAGGTACTGGTTTGTCCGCTGTCAGCATCTTCTAGAGGAGGCGAAGACACCAAGGAACGCCATTTCTAGCTAAAAGAACTATTACAGATAAACACACAAATTCCAGCTGTAATAGAAGGCAAGATGATAAAAAATCCAGGTGAACACAAGACCAACAAAATTCCAAATGTAGCCAGTTCATGTTCAGATACTTTTCCCTGGATTACATACAGTGTGATTTCCCCCATAAACTGAATACAGTGTATTTGAAAAACTGGGCTGAACTTATTCTCAAAAAACTGTCTGCTAGAACACACATGCAGAGAACCTTAATCCTTTAGGCATTACTTCTGTTCTGTGTCCTTTTGGAGTCTTCACCTGTCCCTCCATGGACAGTAGGAATATCAACCAATTTATATATCACTTTTCACCCATCTGTTCCAATATCGCATATAAAACCAAAAGGTACTGCTACCTAAGTTAACTACAATTGCCCTTTCCCTCCCAAGCCCCCTACTATTAACAAACAATGGAATTAATAAAATGTAGAATAACTTGTGCACCAAAGCTACAACCCTGACAGTGGGAAGTGAAAAACTTTCCTTTTAAAGGCAAAGTGACTTTAGTGTCTTTAAAAAGTACCACGCCCAAACATACAGTGTCAATTTTTATTTACCTGAAAATTAATTTTGCTGCCCCTCCCTCTCAATCTTTAGCCTACCACGTTCCAAAAATAAATTCTGCTTTGAACTCATTTACCTGTTCTCCAAATCTTGGCATGATAAATCACTACTGTCCAGAAGACGCTGCTACAGCAGTTTAAAAGACAGAGTTAAAACATCAGGTTTGAGAGTCCCTGTCCTTTAAACATGCAAAAATGTCAAGTTTAAAGTTCACTCAGATAATTCTGAAGCACGCAGACAGGATGAATGGTTTAATTTTTACAGCCCTCTTTCCAACGAAAGCCTTTAAAGACATTTGGCAATTTACAAAACGTTGTATTTACTTAAGTGTTATCTAAAGATCACCGTAACAGACCCAGGTGCCTTCTCCACATGCACGGTTTTCTTCCAGCAGGGTGTGTGGGAGTTATTAAAATTGAGCAAGACACGTTTTTCTGGATCTCTCTGGCACAGCTCTGCTGTGTAACTCAGAAGGAAGTCACCACACAGTTTTGCCAGTTTGTGAAAGCTTTCGCCATTTCACTCATTTATTCTACCTCTCGAGTCAGTTCCATTGTTCCATAACAGTTAAGGTTTTACAGCCTCAAAATAATAAACGCATTTTCTGTTCACATTTTACAAGTCTATCCCGCATTGGATTCACTTTTGAGAAGCAACACTACATGACTTTGAACACCTACTATCACATCAGTGACCAGCAACGCCTAGGCAAGGTTTCTCTAAACAGCAAAGTTTAGCTGAGCAGTGAGTCAGGATTTCCTTCTGCAGTTCCATTTTAGTTTTTTTCTAGAAAGATAGGTTCTCTGAGAATATAAAAGAGTCTGCAAATGACCAGACAGCAACTTGTACAGACAAGCCAGACAAACAGAGATGCATCACTGAACAAGGGTTAGAGCATCCATGGCAGTGTTCCTCCAGGCATTCCACATCCTGCTGGTGATGTGGAGGACATGATGAAATATGCTTCACTACTGCTTCATTATTCTGCAATTTATCCTTCTGTCTTCTGCTCATTGAAACGGTTTACAAATATATCAAAATTGACATGAACAACCCCACCGTGACCCCATTTTGCACTGGTTCCCTCGACTCCTATGTTTCTCCCCAAATATCACTATGGCCATGATCTCATTTTATTACCAAAGCAACTGTTGCTGCTGTCTAGGACAGCACTTCCATCTTCACCCTGTGGATCAGAATACACTGAAGTTGTATGACAGGTCTGGTTTATTATTTTAAAAAGCAAATCATAGCTCTAACTATGAGTAGAAGTAGGCAATAAAGCAGTTTTTTCCAGAAAACTGATATTAATGCATGTGAACTTGAACAATTCCAAAGATAATGTCACATGTAATGGAATATTTTTGATACTGGAGAAAGGCCATTATTTGAAACTGGATCTACAGGGCAGCAAACAACCATTACGATGCTTTATTGACAATATCCACTCACTGCAAAAGTTTCTGCCTGCATACAATTAGATCTTAGCTTTTCCATAGTGTTTTATTGGCAGTGGAAAATGCATCAGTACTTTATTGAAAGCAATAAATAATACTGTGATAAAAATAGTTCAAAAGTAGACTGTACATATTGTTACATAATCTGAAAATACACAAAAGATTAATAGAAAAACAGAACAGTAACAATGAATTTCAGTTTTACAAGCAAGTTAAAAGTGGAAAACAAAATAAGAAAAAAGACATGCTATATATATTGTTGCATAATAAATAATGCACCATCTGAACAGATTCTTGCTGGCTTTTTCATATGCCATTTACAAGTGTCAGATACATTTTCTACTCATACAGTCCAAAATGGCTACAACCATCCCAATTAAAGTCCAGACAAGTCTTTAGAACAGGTTTACAAAACACATAGGATGACTTAGGTAAGAAAAGTAAGGCCTTTATTAGAAGATGCACTGCTTTAGTTTTCAGCCCATTGTACCTTCATCTTTCACTACTCATTTGACAGGAGGCTGCAGTGCTTTAGGATTGGTCCATTAAAACTGGTTCCACCAGCATCTTTCCACCACGTGTTTTCAAGCAAAAAGGTCTAGGACAAAAAAAAAAAACCTCTCTGTGGCCTGTGGCTCACGACCAGGAATCATTACGAAGTCTGTCTTCCTCGGGGAAGGAAAAGCAAAACTAAAAAGAGTCCTCGGTTTATGGCTTGTTTTCAGTCACTGCAAGAGTCGCTACGCAAACACAGCAGAGGGTGTCAGGACTGAGGCAATGCTCCTGCAACGTGTCCCGCAGGGTTAAGGGCTCCTCCCAGCTCTTCAAACCAGTTCTACTTTAAACAGAGACCAATTGCCACTACTTGACACATCCTCTGTGTGGAAAGGTACAGCTCTGAGAAGAACAACACTCGTGTACCATCCCTCCTACGTCAAAAAAGGCTCACCTGAAAAAAGCTGGACTTGTTTTCAGATCTAAGCTAAGAGCTCCAAAAGACAAAATATATACTGCTCGGTGTCATGATACTTTTACAAAGGTATTAAAATCCTTTTCACCTTCAGTTTCATTATTAAAAAACAATGATAATTACAGTAACTGCATAATTTACAAAAACCCTATATTGCTCATAGGGACATATACATACAAGCATTACAGTACATTCAGTTGGAAAGACTAAAATTAGAATAAAAAATCAGCAATGATTTGATTTGTAGACTGAATAGAAACAGAAAAAGTAAGTAACTATATAAATGAGAAGTCACATAAATATAAGAAACATTTAGATTCTAAAATATTTTCTCTATAGTACTCATGAATTTATTTGCTAATTAAAAACTCTGTAATAAAATATCTCAAAGTGTCCATTTAACAAGTATTAACAGGTTAAGGGTTCCAAATGTTCAAAATGCTGCATATCACCGGTAGAAATAGTGTGGGTAAACTGCAAAAACAACAAACAAAAACAACACACAAAAAGAAAAAAAAACACAGAAGATTGCATTAGCAGGTTTTAACCACCATTTCATTCCAAGATTGTCACAAACAGCTCAGCAGTGAGGCACTGAATTACTGCCATGCCACGTCGGGTATCATTTTATTGCCTCCTGCAATCTCCAGCTGCAGTGCAAATAAAGCAATGAGGGCAAAGGATTTCCATCCCACGTCATCTGACTACAGAAAATCCTGAACCAGGGAGGAGACTCTGGGGGAGAGGAGACTAAAAGCTTCAGGTTTTTGCAACTGAAAATACTTTCAAGAGAGCCCCTGAGATCATGAACTGACACGCTCATGTGGTCTGAGTTGCTACGTGCAAGAGTTTCCTCTCTCAGCATTTCCCATGTAAGAACTCCTTAGAACTCAACTCATACATGCAAAAAGGTTCTGAATTTGAGGAAGCAAATACATGAGTTGGAAGGGATGCTATCAGTAAGAAGAAAGAAGCTGCAAGCAGAAAAGCAGACCATTTACAGTCCATGAAAGATATCAGTGAGGGGGAAAGATCCACTGGATTGATTTTTTAGAATTCATTGTAGTGAAAAAAACAAAATTCGTTTTGGACTTGCTTGCGAAATGAGAGAAGTACTGTGCCATGAGAAAATACAGCAGAGGCTACTGCAGAAACATTCCAGATCTGGAAAGACAGCACTACAGATCTTTCAGAAGCTAGAATACATGGATTTTGTGTTACAATGCAGCAAGCTGCCCTGTATCAGCAGCACTGCTCCCAGCTCCCCAAACTGAGGCTGCAGGTAGCTAAATCCAACCAGCCAGCCCAAGCAATCACAGTGGCATGGAGTGTCCAGGAACTGGGAAACTGCAGTTTTCCCTGTAACAATTCAGGACTGAAGCATGTTTTAGTGGGACAGCTCTGATCAAGCAAAGACTTTGAGACATCAACAATCTGAGCTGCAGAGTCACACACTGGATTATTTTCTTTCCATCCCTAATTTATTCTCCTCCCCCCCTCCCCACTTCCACAAGCTGTGCTTCATCCAAACTTTGATTTCAACACTTTCTACAGGGCTATTTAGCACAGGTCCTTTTTGAAGCTGTTTAAAAAACCTCACAGGAACACAGTACTGACAAAACCCAGTATTTCAACACTCACTCTTTGTTGTAGGAAATAAACTTGGGATTTCCAATATAACGACCTACCCTGAAAACCTGGACTATTTTCTAAGTGTGTAAAACCACTGTAGGAAAGTCCTTGCTGATTTATTTCATAAATAGCTGCTTCAGTGTTATTCCTATCAACTTTACTCACCAGGAGAAGGCTTTAACAGGAGTAGGTCCTTACTGTAGCAGAATCCAATCTTTGTGTTCCTGATACACTGCCTATTCCAAGAAGCATGGGAAGACATGCAGAACACAGCATGCATGTTAGTTTTCAAAACAAAAAAAACCCCTCCACAGCAATGGTGATTACAGCTTTGGTACTCACCCAACTCTAAGGTTACAAGTTAGAAAAGCAGAATTTATTTTACAGTTTGTATATTAACCACTTCTTGTTCCAGGGGCTAACAAAAAGAATTTTTTAAAAAATCTGCTTGCCAGCTAGCACAGAGAAATTGCCAAAGGTGGTTTTGTAAGTTATTTACTACTTTGTGTAGTTTGTAAATATCTAATATTTCAAAAAGAAAGTGGTTTTACATGGTAAAGACTTAACTTACTTTCATTTACAGATTTTTCCATGTGAATTCTGGTAAATATTTTGTGCTAGTGACAGTATCTAAAATTTAGAAGAGCTTACTGAGAGTAGCATCAGATGCAAAAATTGGTTTTTTGAGCTTTATGAATAAATAAGAGTTTTCAGAACCTGAGACAGCTCCAACAGATTGTGTTCTCACCCTGTTCCAATAAAACAACATTTCATATTCGTTTCTATGTGTCTTTGTAAACTAAACTGAAGTCAAAGCTTATTCTTATGTTGCTACAGATACTGTTTTTAAACAGACAAGATCCCTCATGTGACAGGTGATCAACTTCCACTTCCAGGTGGGATTTTCAGGGTCTGCTTTTGTTGGTTTGGGTTTTTTAAATTCATATCTGTGTGTGCACAAATATACCCAAAGATCATTAAGTACACAGCAATGAATGAAACAGTGATTTCAAGTATGGTCAATCCTGAAGTGACCACTGCAGGGGGGGTAATACACCTATTACTGAAGTTTTACTCATCTCAAAATTATCTGAGGGGGTTTACTCACATCATTTTTGAATGCATTTTATTGCATTTCAGAAGTGGGGCTCATAATGGTCTAATTGCTGCTAATCAGAAATTATGCATCATGTGATTAAAAGACTCCTACTAAGCTGTCATTTTACTTTCCTAAATTACATTTATTTCTAGCTATGATTCTCATTTTGTTACTCCAGTGATGTAAAAAAGAAACTCCACCTCTAGTACAGCTTCCTGAAATGACACAGCACCCTCTGGTTAAACACAGTGTTATAAATACAACCATGCACAAGGCAGATGCTTTTATGCAGCAAAAAGGTCATTTGGACTTAATTCCCCTGGAATCTCAGGCAAAAAAAAGCACATCATGCTTAAAATTATACAAAATCAATACCATCAATCTGCATCTTCTTTGGCTGCATAGAGGGTGAAGACATTGAGGTTGTAACTCTGAAGTTTGCAGGAAGAGTCTCTGCTGATCCAGCAGCTAAACCTCTTATGTCCTTTGGTCTAAACTTCTTTCTCCACGAAGGTGCTCTCCTAAAGCTCTTATCATCATCCTGTCATATTGACAAACAACATTAGCAGTGCAAGAAGTGTGGGATTCTTACTGGCATTAAAAGCATTGCTGACAAACTTAAGTAAATGTATCACCACGAAGGAGGCAATTGTAAGGAAATAAAAAGTATTAAATACTGCATTGCCAAGCAGGGTTTTCCTTAAGCACTTGGGTAATGTAACTTCATTACCCATGTGCATTTTCCTTCCCCCATTAATATATCTGCATCTTTCAAGCAATATTCCCACCTCAGAAATACAATGCTGCACTCACTAAACAGTTTAAGTCCCACTTCCAAAAACATCTTTGGCAGAGAAAGTATTGTGCCAATGCAAATATACCCACTGGGCAGCTCCATTTGCCAGCTTCCCATTTAGAAACAGCTCAATCCTCTGAATGCTGTTTTACCTCAGATTTATTCCCTTGCACAATTAGGAGATAAGTGTCTACATTATTTGAAGAGATCTTCATGATCAAACTGCCCTGTGCCACTAGAACAGAGCAGACATCTGTTCCCTCAAAGCTCCTTTGAGGGAATCTCCAAGGGAAATAGTTTAGAAAACCATCAATGCTTTCTGATGGGTTATTAAAACCTTGGTGGGGATGCACATGGGAACAGAGCTGTCAGGAGCTTCCCCTTCCCCTGTCCTCTTCCTCATCCCAGCACCACTGGTTTTGAGACTGGTTTCCTGAGCTGGTTAACCACAGAAGGGTTTTGTCACTTCAGACTCAACCTGGAACACTTTTGCCTACACATGCTACCACATCAAATCCCATCAGCACCAAAGATGAGGCAGCACGGAGTTAATTAAGGCTCTCCTGGGGAAGTAACACCAGCTTGAATCTGTGCACTGAGCAACTTACAAGGTTAAAGATGGAACACTCTCTCCTCTCCTCCGTGCTGTGGGTGCACAGAACAGCCTCACACTTGGACAGTTTTACACTCATTAAAGTGCAGTTTATACCATAAGGTCACAGGCTGCCCAACAGAAATTACTTTGATGTGTAAACACACCTGGTGGTCTTCTGCACCAGTATGAATGAAACCCCTCAAAGCTCTCTGAGATACTGCTCTTTAGGATGAAGTGCCTTTCTCTATCACAGCTTGTTCCCTGCAATGCTGGTCACTAATTTTCCTGTGTTTTGGATAAAGAGGATTCAGCCCAAAGTGCTGCTATTAGACATGAACCATGTGAGCTAGAAAACCAAACTCGCAAATCTTCCCAATACTTTCATATTCAAAGTCATCTTACCAAAATAAACAAACCCTGCTGTACTCAGAAACCCTCAGAGACAAGGAGTTTCAAGTTAAGGTTTCTGTCACTATTCTGTCAAAAGCTTGAAGAGTTTCAGGCTAAATTCTTTCACTGAGCAGTTCTGATATAGTTTCCAGGACCATAAAATGGATCAACAGCTCAAGTAACTTACTTCATCAAGTCTTCTGTCAGTGCCCATAGCAAGAAGGTTATTGAATTCCCTCTCCAGAACAGCACGAGCCTGAAGTTTGTGGTACAAAAGAAATGGAAGTTAATTCCAAAAGATTAGCAATTAGTAACTTATAATGATTTTTAAAACTTAATAGGACCCAAATTGTTTAGTGCTTTCTTATCAGATTAATAAACATACTTCATACTTGAAAGGTCTGTACTTGAAAAGTTACAATTTAATTTGTAACTTATTAAAAATTTAAGGAAAACTTCACAGCTCTCCTCTAGTTGTGACATGAAAGTTCATGATTCTGCCTCAAACTTAATTATTTCAGAGTAAAAACTAGCAAGCCACAAAAATGATGAGTTTTACACTCCTGTTGTGAAGATGGGCTGTGAGGAAAATAGTCAAACAATTTTCTTCCTCAAGCAAATTTAGCAATGAGAATTGTTATTAACAACTAGAAAACCATTAGAAAAGCACGATTTTAAGTTTTGTCTTGTGTGACAGTGGACAGCTTTGCATTGCTGAAGTTTCTAGATGCTCCTAACTGTGGAAAAAACCAATCAGCTCCATTTTTAACCTTCCTAGGAGGCCTCAAGTGCCTCGTCCTTGCTTACCTGTGTGTTTTGAGTGGGGATTTGCAGCAGGAGAGCCAATGCATTGTAATCAAAGGATTCATCTAAGGCCACAAGCGCGCCGTGAACGCCGCTCTCGAGCAGGTTGTTCGCGTATTCCTTAAGGCCGATGGACATGACCCAGTGGATCATCCTCTCGTTGCTCCACACCAGGACATCTAGGGAGAAAAAACCACAGTGCCAGACTCATTACAGCACCACTTCTCTGAACCAAATCATCCACAGTCGTGAACTGCATGAGTGGAGTGCAAGGTAGACGTGTTAGAAGTCTGCATTTAAGTTACGGTCTGAGTTTCACACCGTAACTTAAATGTTCCAAGGAGCAGGTCTCTAGAGGCAAGAGATGCTCCCATTCCATTTGGGAGGCTAAAAACAACCCACCAGCCACAGCCCTGGCTTGGCTGCTGCCAGTTAGTTGTGGCTCCTGGGACTGATCTCAGGCACAATTAGTAAGGTAACCACCAAAAGGTATCAATGCTTTAAAAGGAAAGGGAAAGAGCAGGCACAGAACCTTCTAAGCAAGTTTTCAGACTCAGATATCAGAAAATACTTCTGATATTAGGCAGGGACAAAATTTCTATGGGAAATCTTGGAAAACCACGAATTCCCAACCTGCTTTCTCTTATTCCTGCTCTCCTGTACAATAATCACCATGAATCTGGAAGATATAAATACCTAATTCACTTGGATATTTTTTCATCAACTGCTGGGCACTAAAAGTTACCAGCCACAAGCAACAATAAAATCATGCAGATTTAAAGTTATGTTAAAACAGGGAAAAAAGAAGAAAATAAGGACACCCTCCCAACATGTTCTAAACTCTCATTCTCCTAAAACATTTAGTTTCAAACTTCAGAGCAGTATGAGTTTCAAAAATGTTCACATTTGTAGCATAAGTAAATGATTTAATGATGTGTTTTATCATTTAGTGTTCAGGGCCTACATCCAGACACGCCTTGTGCATTTAACACTTGGTATTTTATAAATGGTTCCATCCTCTAAAGCCTTTTCTTTGTTAAGGAATTTTTGAGGCTGAACAGTGAAAACATGGCAGAATCAGACTGAGGTGAAGACAAATGCACTAACCCTTAATTTCATTCTGGCTTTCTTCTCTTTTTCTTTCCAGTTCTTTTCGATCATAATTCAATCTTCGGAGGCACATAATTCCACACTGAAAACTGTTTCTGTTTGGACCAGAGGAAAAAAATCAGAAAAAAATATTTAGAGAGAATGGAAGCACTTAGGTGTGGGTGAGGTCTCCAGCTTCAGCCTCCTTACCTGTGAAAGCTGTCCACCATTTTCAGCTGCCCACGCAGGTCTTTCTTAGTTAAGTGATCCAGCATCCGAGCGTCCACCAGGCATTCCATGAAGTAGCTGCGGTACTGAGGGAGCCCCAGGCTCGGCAGCCACTCGTTGCCAATCCACTCGTGGTTCATGTCACCATAGGCTAGTGTCTGGTTTGGAAAAAAGTTAAGGGACAAGCTTACTGAAATGAGAAATGAGGAAAGAAAAGCTGGTTTAGACAGCTTTAAAGACATTGCTTATTTGATTCTTAGCCTGTAAAGATAAGCACATCAGAATACTGAATACTACGGGTGTGTTTTCCAAAGAAAATCCTCATGGAGAAAAGCAAGTTCAGATATTCACAACAGCAAGTAAAACTGCCTCAATTTATATCAAGAAATAGCATGACAAAATATGCAGAGCTAATAAAATTAAAAAAAAAATACTAATCTACATGGCTGGATAGCAAAAGTCATAGAACTTCATTGTGTTGAGATGCTGTAAATACTCTCTCTCTTGAAAACTGGGGGGAAATCTTATTTTTCATGTGACTTTATAAAGAAAAGATATCAGAAAAATAACTGCAGGCCTTTTTAAATACAGTTAGCTGTTTTCAGAAACTGATAAAACCCTGCTGCTAAAGAACAAGCCATTCTGAATGGTAGTCCTTATCCTAAGAGACTCTTGTCATTACAGCAAATCACCAGGCATTTTTTTAGAGAAAACATCTATAAAGATGAGAGTTTGTAACCATATATCTAATCACTCCTTGGGCAACAAAACCCAGAAGCTCCTTTTTTCAAAAGCATAAAAATTCAGATTTTTCTGTTAAAAGTCAAAAGCTATTTCTCCTCTAGAGGAAGCACCTTCCAGAAAGGAGCAAGGCCACAGGGAAAGGCACCTCTCCAAGCCATCAGAAGGTGGAAGAGTGAAAGAGCTCCTTACTCTGGGCTTGTTATCACTGACAATCAACAAATGAGCAGCTGAGATGTAGTTAACAGGACTTAAACCAGGTTTAAGCTGGAGGGCAGCCAAGCAAGAAGAGCCCATACTGTCCAAAGATATGGATCATGGATAAATCCCACGTTTTGTTTCTAGGCCTGTATAAATACTCAGCTACATCAATGCCTGAAAATGCAATTAGGATTTGCCACCACTCTAAGGCAAAACAATCAATCAAGGGGGATTACAGAATTAGTGCATAGAAATCTTCTTAACCATCCAGGCCCAGGCTATCTTGTGGCACACCTGGGATGGTGGCTGGGTTGGACAGGGACTTTCTGCACAGAGCAGATATTCCTCTTGGAATTCTGGCTTCCCCAGAGAGCCATCCCCCACCAAAACATTAAAGTATTTAAATCACATGTATTTCCCAAGTGTGCATTGTAGAGAGGTAAGCCTGCAGTTTCCCCCTCTCCCAATCCCCAGGTCACACCCAGAATCATTAAAAGATGCAGGCCTAAAGGAAAAACAGATTCTTTCATGCTCTAATGATTGTGACAGTTTACATACAGTCTGTAATATTAGATAAAGTTTCCAACCTGAGCCCAGCTTCCCTCCTCATCTTCCTGTTAGGTGGTTAGGAAAGCAAAAGAACACACACATATTAGTGGTTAAGTTTAGTAAGGAGGTCAAAGTTAATGGTGCACTGCAAGACTCTAAATCTACTGCATACCAAAAAAATCTAGATAAACCAAGCATCATGCAATGTAAAATATTATACACAAGGCACTTATTTTTGTATGAGAAGTTGCAAACCCCATCTACTGATTAAGTGTTCTGGAGAGAAGAAATTTCTGCACCCATAATTCAATTTGTCTATCTGTCAATCAAGCCAGAGCTCCATTTCACAGATTAGAGTTTTGTTTACAATCTTATCAACGTTGATTTTTTTTTTTTCCCTCCCTTCTGGGAAAAAAGCTATCAAGATGCAGATTACAAGGTTAATAATTAGAAGAAGCAATGATCCAGAATTTTAGTGCATTAATTTGAAGAAAAAAAAAGAAAATAAAGAAAAAGAAAAAACCAAAAGGTACTTGATTCAAATGTTCAAGAAGTGGGAAAAGCACTCTAGGGAAGAGAAGTGGCAACACTGTAAACTAACCGTTTGTTGTGTGGCTGTAAGATTTTCCATCTCTTCATGTGTTACCCAGACATTTCCCGTGGTCTAATATGAGCCCACAGGGAATCAATCCCATCCAGTGAAAGGAAAGCAGTAACAAAGAGGAGAGGGTGCAGAACAGATAAGCAATCGGTACATGTAAGGAGCAGGCATGGGCAAAGCAATGGTCTCTAGGTCAGGTACAGCTACTGACAGTCATGGCATGCAATAAAAGCCTACTCACAGGGATCAACTTCCTGCACAGATATGAACAAAACCGAGCAGCAGAAACAGCTGACAGGATGTAATCAATGGGTAAACACTCGGCTCTGCTCTAATCCGAAAAATACATTTGTAGTCTAGCACATAACCCCAGGAATAACTTTAGACTCATGGGAGAAAATTCCCACTAAGTGCCTAAATTTACTACAGAGAGACAGGTGCCTCCGAGATCATGTAGTCTGAATTATCTGGAGTTAATGGCTTTATAGCTGCATTAGAAGAGCCTCCAACTATCCTAAAAATTTCCATACACACTTGTAGACTTCATCTGTATTTTAAATTCTCTGGAGGCCAAAAGATGAGGCCAATAACACATACTCTAAATACTCTGGATTACATACTTAGACTGAAATAAACTCCTTTTTTCCTCGAGAAAGAAAATTGCAGAAAGAAAATCCTTTAGCTAATTTCCATGAAAGGAAGGAACAGCCTGCATTTAAATAATATGTTCCTTTCCAGAAATTCTTAGTAGAAGTTCAGTTCTAAGTTTACAGTCACACGTGGGGAAATTGTAGGTGCTTCATGCTTACCGTCCTGGAGGTGGGAGGGGCAGAGGGGCTGGTTAGGGACATGATTTCCTGGATGGCCAGGCGGAGCTTGAGCCTGTGCAGGGGATTGCTGATGCCGATTTCCCGCTGGATTTCCGTGTCAGACAGGGCTGACATGATAGCACCGCTCTTCACATTGGCTCGGCAGGCAGCCACGTACCAGGCTGGCATCCCCACCCACAGCTGGAACACAGAGAGCAGGAGGTAAGGGGGCCATGGGCAACATTCCTGCCTCCAGGAATGCAACATTCCTGCCTCCAGGAATGTTACAGCTCAGTACTTTGAGGGGGCTTTTTATTCGTTGTGGGAGGACCACTCACCTCCAGCCACACCACCACAGTGGGCCCATCCCACTGTGCAAAAGGCAAGCCTTGTCTTCTGGCTTCCTCCAGCAGCTCGTGCCTGCAATTACAGAAACAGTCATTAGTTGTGATGGACGTTACAGTTCCAGCACTGCTCTCACTTCTCTACCCTCTTTCCAATAATTACCTTACTCCCTTCCCAGCCAGCCTTATGTGATACACCCCCTCAGGAAGGTACAGCACGTGTACAGGGACTACGTAGGGATGAAAGCTGAGCTGGGCAGGAAATCTGAGAGCAGCAGAGATGTGGATCTTGCCTTTCAGAACCCAGTTTCTGAAGCCACTACTGACACTCTACCCAACACTCCCAGCCCAAAGTGGAGATGTCAGGCTTATTTGGCAATCAGATTCTCAGCTGCTCAGTTTTCTGCCCGGCAAAGCTGAAGCAAAGCAGTCATTTCTCCTCAGCACGTGCAGATTTGAAACCTGTGGCAACACATGGGCACATCTGACACGCCTGTCCATCAGGCTGGCAGGGCTGGACACTGGGACAGTGACCATTCCACTGGTGACCCTGTCAGAACATCAGGCACAGCTTCACACACCCAGAGTTGTGTTTGGCAATTCTATCCTGACAGGCTGTGTACTGAAGCTCAGCTTTCATCTCCCCTGATGACACCATTTCCTTTGTTGTTCTGGAACAGAAGCGCCTGAAGTTTAATACTGACAATTCAGCTCCCAGAGACAATGGAAGCTCACAGGGTCCCTATAAATAGCTGCCAAAAATGTTTAATAAACCAAAGGACAAAAACTAGCACTGTGGGTATAAGCATGCAATGCTGCTTGGATATGCCTGGCTGAAAACATGGAGAAAGCCTAAAAAAAGCATTTTTACACTGCCTTTGAAAGCCAGTTGTATGTGGTTAAATCTCCACTCATTCTCCTTTGAAAATCTGAAAAAACAACTTCACCTAATTAGACTGATTTTACTGTTCTTTATTCATTCCTGTAAGTGTAGAATTAAGCTTTGCAGCAATACTACAGAGTCAAGATCCTACATTATGTATTTACCATTTTCTCACTATTTAAATCAAATAAAATCTCTTTGCCTTTTGAACTGTCTCACTGGATAGATCTAAGATGATAACATTTTTAGAAGTTATAGGCATTAAAATACACGAGGCACCTTGAAGAGTGATTACTGACAGACAGGGAACTGTTTTGCTACTCCTACGAAAGGAAGAGCAGCATTCAGCTCTTTTAGACATATCTGGGATCCTCATGTTATATTGGTAGGAAATTAAATATTAAAAGGCAAACAATGAAGCAATAAATATACTGGCAACTGCTTTATCAATAGATAGCACTTCTCCACCTGCACGCCAATAAATTCCTTTTGCTCTGGAACAACCTCCCAGTAATTTGTCCTAAAATTAAAAGGGGAGGAAGGAAGGCACTGCCAGACAACTGGTTACAAATAATCATTCTAGGTACCATTTTGGGATCCACCCATTAAGGTGGAACAGTGTTCAGCAGTCAGCAGCTCAACTGCTGAATTTCACTACCAAAAAAGACTGTAGAAGCTTAGACATATCTGTACACTTCAAAAGATACATATATTTCTAAATTGGGAATAAAGGATCAGCTATTTCCCTGCTACTGTGGGACACATTACATTCATTCCACAATTAATTAGCCCTGAACACATTTAGTTCGGCTTCTCTTTGTTGTTTAAAGATTTAAAAATTAGAAAAATAAATTAGTAAGATCATATGAAACACTGTTGGGTAAGAACAGAATAAAGTGCTTAATACTGTATTTGCCAGAAAGGAACACAAAGTTTTTTCCAAGTACTTCAGCTTCCAAATTGGTGTTTATGCCTTCCTTTTTGGTGGTTGTGTTGTGTGGAGTTCAGAGAGTATCAGTGTCTTTTCTAGTTGTTTTGTGAGTGTCATTGTATACTTCGTGGTAACCATGTAAGAGTGAATCCTTTGGAGTAGAATACAAGGAATATATCAAAAATGTAAGGAGAGGTTATGGTGCCAACTTGAAACTCATGGTGGTATTGTAGGCAGAAAATAATTGTGTGATGGAGGAAAACACATAAAAATAGAAACAAACAAAGAAAAAAATGTTTATGAGATGACTTTATGCAGAAATTATTCAATGGATCCAAAGAGGAAAGCAACCATGAAGTGGAAAATTAATTGCAGAATTTGCTCATATGCAGTAAGAGATAAAAAACTTGCTTGCACAGGAAATCCTTAACCCCAAAGCTCAAGATGTAGCCCAGGCACAAAACGTCTCATAGGAAGAATTCAGAAGAAGCTGCTGTTTCATCTGCAAATGATGCATTGATGGTTTTTTCCTACAGCAGAGAACTTCCCTTTTCCCACTATTCCCTTCAAACTCCACCACGACACTTGCTGCTGCACTCCAGTAAAATGGGATCAGGTCCTTCAAAGGTCACAACTGCCAGGCCAACTGAGTCTGACAGCCCAACCATTGCACCAGTTAGGAAATAGATGCCAAATCCAGAATCTTTGTGAGGAAAAAATACTGCAGTGGGGTCAGCAGTGTTAACAGCTGGTACAAACTTGGCCCTGTGAAGGATAAAAGAGTGCCAAAAGAGTAGCTGGCTACTGGAATAACTCCTAGGTGACAAAACCAAGGGAGAGGTGTCTGGAGACTTCATAAAAAACCTGGCTGAGCTTCCCTTGGAACGGGAGCCTGAACATGCTGCTGCAAGGGGGAAGGCTTGTTGTTAGACACATTCCAGAGGCATCTCACAGCAGCTGGGGAGGACAAAAGCTGTGTCACAGGGAGTGAGGAATGATGTCAAAGCTGCAGGTGGTGCCTGATGCAGCAGAGAGTGCAGGACCCTCCAGAGACTGTGTGTGAAGTGTCTGGGTTCAGAAGGCTCCTGGCAGGAGAGCACACACTCACCCCACAGGAAAATAAAGCAGCCCCAAGCAACCTCACTTGGTCACTGGATTAGGACTGGGACTGGACACACGCAGAGCTCGTAGCCAGGGGGGATGCTGTATCCCAGATTTCTTGGATGGAACTGAAGAGGACTGACTGGAAGAAGTTCAGAACACAGTAAACACTGCAGTGTGGGGAAGAGAGTGATACTGATGGAAGTGACAGCTTCAGGGTGTAAAAACTGAGAAGCAACAGTTGTAAAACATGAGATGGAAATAGGCAGAGCATCAGGGGAAAGTTAATATCCTTATTCTAGGCTGAGTTGTGTTTTGTGTGTGAGACTTATCTTCAGTTTAGGGTTGCCTTCCTTTTGGATGAATACAGTACTAAGTTGCTTGTGCTGTACACAGAAAAGCACACACACAGTTGTGACAACACTGTCACTACCACAGCTCACACAGGAGATGAACACAGCACTGTAAATGACTTAGGTTTAGTAAACACCAAACAACACTTTTACAGAAATACATCTACCTTGGAAACACAAATACCTACTATTGCTAAACAACCTTCAAATCCCAGATTGCAAAACTAATCTAAGAGGTTTAATATTTCCACTATAAAAGCTCACACCATGCAAATTAAGACAAGACACCAAAGTAGCTTTCACACTGAACTAGGTGACACTGGATTTATTTCAGCAACACATTTTCATAGTATATTCTTTTGAATCTAGTATTTCCTCTCATGATCAGACTTTTTTGAAGAAAGGATAGAGGTTTTAATATATTGCTAAAAAATCCAAATGAGTTTTATCATACTTACACAACAATCCTAATAAAAATAAAAGCAAACTTACCCTGATTTTGCACTACCACATCAAATCGTAAACAAAAGGAAAATAAAATAATGAAGGACAAATATAAAACTAGGATTAAACTGAACTCAGAGGCATACAAAAACAGACAAATAATGTGTACTGTAATTTAATTCTGTAACTATAAATAGGTTTTTGTTAGCAGACACTGAATGCTGCCCTCAGCCTGTTTGTGCACATGCAAGCAGAAATCAAAGATACATGAGCAAATAGGGATTAGAGACAGCTATAAATAGAATGAGCTGTCCTTGTTCCAAGCATTCAGGTAGCTGGAATTCCTTTTGCTGAATACAAGGTTTTGTAAGCAAACAGTCAGTCAGAATTTGTTTTAACCCACCCTCCTCCAATATCAGAGGGAAAAGCAATTCTGAGCAGCTTTACCACTTTTTGATAAGGAGCATCTCAATAAGGCAGCAGGGGATCTTTGACCCCTTGTCATAATATTGCTTCCCATGCTCAGAACACCCCTCAGGATCCTGAACAGCTGCATGAAAGCATATTACTTGGATTTTTCAAATGATAGATCTAGATTGTAATAATTTCATTGAGTGGTAGAGAACAGAAGGCTCCAGGGAGACCTTAGAGCCCCTTCCAGTACCTAAATGGGCTGTGGAAGAGATGGAGAGGGGCCTTGAAGAGCTAGGGAAGGCAATTCCAAACTAAAAGTTTTCATTTGTTTAATAGAGACAGCTGCCTTTTAAGCAATCTGCCACATGCAGCCATAAATTACACTTTAAGTAACACCAGTACATTTTTGAAAAGCAGAATGTTTACAAGAAAAGCCATGATTTATCTACAACTGCACTTCTTGCATTTCTTAAAGCAAGACAGTATGGATTGTTTCACTGGAGAATGGAACTTGTGGCTGGTATTGAGAAATACCTATATTGCTCAAGGAACAGACCTTACCACTCTTTAGATATGACCAGACTAAAACTATTTATTCCACCAAGATGTGGTATGACTTTCAAGTGCTGGAGAGAAGGGAAAATACCAGATCATAATAATATATGATTGCCTTCAGAGCAGCAGTCTGAAGACAAACAGCTGAGCCTTCTGTTATCCAAACAAACCCACATTCCATTCCTACTTTTCAAACCAACACACTGCTGGTTCTCATTAGCAGCCACCAGGCATTATTCTTATTAGTTAATAGAACTTAGGTACTGCAAGAAATCCCTCTCAAAGGGAAAATTAACACTCTTTCTTTTCAACATTTACTGTCTGTCTTCAGAAAGCAAGGAAAGTCTGATCTTCATCAGTTTTTGGACAGCTGAACAGAACAGAAGCAGCAGAAATTTAAGGTATATGGCTCAGCACTGGGGAAAAAATGCAAGGAATGCCTGATCCTACTTATATAAATATGAGTGTTTCCTGTATTCCCACATAAGCATCAAGTCAGGATTTCTACCAGTAGCAATATCTGTTTTTCACCTATGATTAGTTTTTGCTTCATCTGTTCCAAGTCTGGAAACAATAAAGCATGCAAACAGACACTCCAAAGGTGAGCAGTAAATTAAAGATTTTCTGGGACAGAGTGAAAAAATTCTCATTACTAGGAAAAGGTAACTGCATACAAGGTGCCATAAAAAAGGAATAGTCACAATTGATTAAAAAAAATTGAAGACACTGGGGCAATATGGTGCAAGGAAAAAGATGCCAGCAGAAAATCTTAAACAGAAGTGAAAAAATTAGTGAAGAGAGAAGCTGCCAGCAGCTGCAACACAGAGACAGAGAAAAGAGCCAGCAAATTCATGCACAGGGATGTCTGCATACAGCATCTCATGCTTGCTTTCTATCAATTCCTCCACACTCTGGAGCAAAGAACAGCCAAGGGCAACTTTGGGACATCTCCCATTTGAATTAAAGGTATTTATAATTTATTGTATTTAATACCTCTCAAAGCAGGTATGAAATGTAATCAGTTTAGGGGGAATTTGATAAGAGTCCACTTCTATCTCCAAATTTCTTTATTACAGCAGTCCAACTGTAAGTTTTCAGCTTAAATTCCTTTCAAACTTATCATGACCTATGCTGCTATTAATGTTCTGGAAAAACAGTAAAAATAAATCTACAGAGGCTTATTAGCCATGGCACCATATTAGGCAAAAATACCCCAAAACCAAACTAAAAAATAAAACCACAGCATTTTTAAACAAAGCAATACATGAATAACACAGGATTAAAAATATTTGATAACTTACTTTTTCTGCATTTTCCTGTTTTTCTCTGCCTGACCTCCAAGTTTGCTGAGGCCTAATGCATCCTGAGAGGACCCATCTGCTTCTCCCATGCCACCTACAAAAAACCCCACACTCAAGTCACTCTCAATTTAATCCTTTGTAGTATTGTTGGTCAGGAATGTGTAAAACCAAACCCCCAAGGCCACCTGTGTAAGCAAAAGCAAACCAACCTTGTCCTAGAGCTTCCTTGCTTCCTTGTCCAGGTCGTCCCTTTTCCTTCTTGCCAAACAGGCGGCCAATGGAGGATTTGATCCCCTTCTTTTTGGGGGCTTTGTGAAGGGAATCTTGGCTGCTGTTACTGCTACTAGGATTACTTGTTTGCCCATCTTGTGAACCTGTTGAACTGTACCAAAAAGGAGTCATAAAGGAGCCCATGTACAAAAAATTCACCAGAGGTAAGTTCAGGGCTCTGTGCAAGTTAATCACAAAGTTCAGTAACTCACTAAGGACATTTAATTTCACCTTTTATGAGTTATGAAAAGAAATGTTGATGGCCCAAGTTCCTGACTGAAAGGGGCAGACAAAGTTCAAAACACTTGAGTGGAATCCATCTCAGATACTTAGGTACTTTGAAAAGAGTATCTGTCAATCAAAGTGATGGCAATTTTGTGAGTTACTTCTCAACTTATAGCTAAATAACAACTTAAAGAGTTGAGAGTTACATTTTTCATATCCCAAGCATGAAGCAAACTTAATGCAGACTTTGAGTACCAAAGGAATTCCCATGAAGCCATTTCTAAGCATTAGCAAAATCCACATTCCTAATGTTTATGTAACACAGCCACTCATTTATGTGTTCACACTCCTGACTTTTGAGAAACACTTTAACACTCAGGCTAAAATCCTACAGGCTGGACAGCTCTGCAGTTTTGGGGTTTTATTCTGATGCTGTGAACACTGAATTCCTGGAAGGTCTGAGTGGTTCCCAGCTACTCACTTCCTAATGTCCCTGATATCTTCATGGCTCACTGTGTGCAGAGCTCCCTTCTGGACTCTGTCCAGGCGCAGAGACCGAGGTGAAGAAGGTGGTGATGTCTCACATTTTATGGTGGTTTTGTCATCTCGTACCTCTTCTCTGGAAGCTGGAGACTGATGAAAAGGAAGGAGAACTTCAGGGGCAATGCCAAAACATGAAGGCAATACCAACACTACACAAAATAGTGAAAGGAAGAATCTTAGTGCTAAAGGATCACTCTTGCCCTTACCATTCTGCAGTTGCCCATTTTTTGCTTGTTTTCTTTCTGAATTTCTTGTTACCTTCAGTGAGAAACTACTAAATAGTCTTACCTACTGAAATGAGAAAGTATCTTATCTTTTTTTATACTTATCTTTTAGCCATTTATAGGGCTAAGAACTAAAGTAATGCCTTCAGCACCATAAAATGAATATACCTATCCCCAGTTCAAGCAAGTGCAAAGACAGAAAAACTACAGAGACCTGTGGAAAGAATTATTAGCAAGAGCATTGACTCTGTGAAGCCAGTTTCTACACATCTGTGGCTACAAAAGTTTGAGTAACAGAAAGAATAACTTATTTGTGTGTGCATTGACAGCTTTTAAATTAAGTAGTGATGCATGAAGACTGCCAAGCAGTGGTTGCAAACAGAAAGCAGCACAACAGTCCTCCACACCAGCAAACACAGGCAAAGAAACACAAAAACCCACAAAACAAACCCACACTTAGGCTAAAATGATCAAGCACAATCTTGTTTTATTACAGAGTTACCCTGCAAATGCTTTATTTCCTGTTATCCGCTAAAGAGTTTGGGGACAGGGAGGGAGATGAAGGGGCATGCCATGAAATAAACTAAAGATTTTTACCTTTCTACGGTGTTTCCTTAAATCACTAGGCTGACAGATGCATGCAAAGAAAAGAAATTTGGAAAAGCTGTATTTATTGTAAACTGCAGCACACTCTGAGACAACTAGTACAGACAAAACACCTTAGGGAGAATATAAACAACAATTACAACAATGGCACAGAGAGATACTGGGTGTGAAGTACTCCTTAAATCACAGATCACTCAAATGTATCCCTGAAGTGAGGAAAAGGAAGCAGAAAATAAACTCTTAGAGTTGCTTATCTACCAAAGTACCAGAGATGTTTGAGTGTATTGGGACTGTCAGCAAATTAGCACAAAGTATGTGCAGCAAAAAAACCCCAATAAAGTGGGGGGGTGCAAGGTGTTGCTTTGAAAAGGTGAGGACCTGCCTTGAACCTGCAGGTCAGCCACAGCAGCCTTAATAAATCATCTGCACTCATCCCTCCTCACACCCCAGGGATTCCTGCAGCTGTTTCCCACACTGCACAAAAAGCAGCCAAGACTTTAATAGAATGTCAGAGAGTGCCAACAATAGCCCATTTCTATACAGTAACAGGATTCTGTTCTTTTTACAGCTTTCAAGTGCTGGAATGTTTGAGCAGGAATTATTTTATCCTCCATCCCCTGTACCTCAGTCCCCAGGGAGTGCTCACCTCTGCCAGTGCACAGGGCAAGACTTACACAAACAGCTTATTCAGACTGATGCTGACAAAAGCTAAATTTAGATGATTTGTTTAATAGCTCTCATTATTTAAAAAGGCTGCAACCAAAAATAAAGTTGGTCCCCTTTGAAGTGGGACGGGGGGAGGGATGTTGTTTCCCTCCCACAAAGGATAACTTTTAATTGGTTTTGATTTAGAATACATGTAAATTTTGCAGTATTACTATGGAAAGTTTTGTTCAATCTGACTGTAGAGTACTACATTAATAAATCCTAAGTTCACTGACACATAGAAGGCACCTTTAAAGATGGTCTAGTTCCTCCTCAAGTTCTTGACAAAGCACTGCAGACTCATTTTACCAGTATTGGATCTTTCATCCATTAAATCTGATGAGCATAAAAATGAAAGTGTTCACCACATGGAATGAACTGCCCACAAGGACTGCTCAAGAGAGCTGCAGGCTTCACCATTTGTCATGTTGATGCTTTTTAATCATGAGGGGCTTTCAACTGACTGAGCTACATAACCACTGGCTTAAGCTAATTTGCCTACATGATCAAAAACTAATGCAACTCTCTATTAAAACATTGGAAGACACAGCAGAACTCAGTCTAATAATTCATGATAGCTCTTCCTAAACTTTCTAGAAAGCTCTTGTTCACTAATTCTTGATTTCAAGCTTTCACAAATCAGTTGCCAGGTACAAAACCCATCAAATACAACTGCAAAAACCAGATCAAGTGACTTCGATGCACAATTAGGATCTAAAGTGAACTTAATTACAGTTCACTTTTCTTCAGTTGCATTGGATTTCAGACAAGACACATTCTCCTGATCTAGTTTTGGGGAAAAGAGCTACTTAAATTTGTATACAAAAGTTTTCTGCACGAGAAGTATTTAGCTTAACTAATTATTGTGAAATGTTAGAAGATAGAGCACTCCACAATCTGAATTTTGATAGCTTTTTGTTAGAAGAAGACTGCTTGACCATGGATACATGGCTAGAGTTAGTACAACAATTTTTGTTTTAATTCAAAGAAGGCAAAATTATTCCCTTTTATGAAAAAAATAGACTTTTCTGGTATACGCACACATTAATTTTAAAAAGCCAGCAAAATTGCTTAGCTGAAATACTTGGTTTTAACTGATCATTTTATTTAACATTTATGTAAAAACAAGAAAAGGGGAAATTTGTATCTTAATTTTACAGATGTGTTTACATGCAGAAAACAGCTCCTAGAAGGATTAATCTTCCTTAGCAGTCATAGGAATGTCAAAGGAAGGAAAACATCTTTCTCTACTCTCTGAACTCCTAAGAGTAAATTACTTTATCACCTACAAGGTCTAACAGATATTTCTTTTACCTACCAGGCTTTAATAGCCTAAAACAGGACACTAGCACTCATTAATATTCAAACAGCACTGATACCATCCAAATCTTCAAGATTAATATGCAATTAATTTTAGCTGAGTGTTTAGTGGAATAGTGGACTGCTAAAAATAAAGTTTAAAGCAGAGGGAGAAAGTGGTTGAAAAGAAAACATTATTTCTTCTAGGAAGAGGAGTCTGAAGAAAGACCATAACAACAGAAGGAATAAATACTTAGCACGAGATGTTGACCAAATAATAGACTTGAGCTCTGAACGTTTTTCCTAACCATTACGTATGATTAGGACACTTTTTACAGAAGCTGGACGGAANGGCGCCCCGCCGTACGCGGGGCCCAGCGGGCGGAACCGGCCCTGCGCCTCCAGGCTGCCGCTGCCCACGCGGCTCTCGATCTCCTCCGCGCGCTGCTCCGTGTTCTCCTTCTCCTCCTGGATCAGTCTGAGGGAAAAAGAGCCTCAGAGGAACGTGGCACTCCAACAAGGACCGTGCAAACAGAGCGCGGCGTTGGAAGCAGCAGCACTTAGCAGAAAAACATGGGAAAGTTACCATTTTCCAACGTATTTTTATCAGAAGCTCCGCAGCAGGCAGGCCGTACCTGATCTCTTTGTTGATTGCATCCAACTGTTCCTGCAGCATTATGGCCAAAGTCTGAGCATCGGCCTGACCACTTGGTGACAGCAGATCAACTGAGCTGAAAATGGTCTCCCTGTCGTCCTCCACGTCAGACACGTCCACATCACTCTCAAATGCTTGTGCCACGTTTGCCAACACACTGGCTTGCTGGGCCCGCTCCCAGTCCTGCTCATTCAGGGTCTGAACCTACAAGAACCCATTAAAGAAATAAATCCAAGCTCAAATGGGAAAAACACGACATCTCTACTGCTTATCAAGATGTTTAAAATAGTTTATGTAAGTCCACTTACATGCTGAAGGCATCCATCAAGACAGCAATGTTTAGAGAAATGTAAAAAAAAAAAAAAGCTATAATGTAGGAAACTTTAAATTTCATTTAACTGCAAGATGCAGAACAGTCACTGAGTCAGTTATAACACCACATATTTTGGCAATACACACTTCTAATTACAGTGGAATTTTGCTATCAATTCCATGGGAACTATGGAATCAGTTTTATGTAATGAGTACTCATGTGTCCCAAAAGGAAATGGAAATTGCTTGCAGAACAGTAATGTGTTAGAGTATACAGACACAAAAGTAGGACTGCTTCAAATTGTACTTTACAGGCTTATCAAAATTAAAAAACAAAACCAAAAATTTAAACCAAAAACAAACAAACAAACAAACAAACCCCCTAACAAAACAAAATCAGAGCTCCAAACCATAATCTTGCAACTGTTTGCTAACAATGAAAAGGACCGGCAGCCGTTCATGAGCTGGTAACACAGGCTCTGTAAAACGCAGGAGTTTCTTGCCAGGTTCCCGTCCTCGCAGCGAGGCTCGGGCACTCACAGACCTGGTTTGCTGTGCCATTGGTGCTTCCCTCCTCACCTTTGAGGGCTCGTCCCTGAGAGCAGCCAGCCGCCCCTTCTGGGGCCGCCGCAGCACGGAGGCGGCGCCGCAGGGCTCTGCGTGGCTGTCCCCCCCAGAGGGGGCTGGCACGGGGAACCTGAAATCCGCTCTGCTGCAACACAGAACAAACATTGCGACTTACGCAGGGAGAAGGGAACAAAGAAACCTCACCCAAAGGATTCCTCTTGTCCCACCACTGCCAGTTGCTTTTAAGCAGTATAAAAACTGCTTTATATGCTCTATCAAAAGGAATTTTTTAGCTATGACTAAAATATTTTTATTTATAATATACAAAACTGTATTTAGCACAGTGACCTTAAAGAAAATAGGATAAAACCAAACTGCTGCTGGTACCTGTGATGAAGTGATGTGGCTCTGAGCCTCACTTGGTCATTTTCAGCCCTTAATGCATCAACATTTAATACAAGTTGATCCTGGAAAAATAAATAGAAAAAATATATAATATGCTTTTTAAAAAAATTAGTGTCAAATACAAATTTATAAACTAACATTTAGGCTTTTTATCTAATTTCTCTGAAACCTGGAAATAACAGATTTTAAGACATAGCCTTCAACTATTTAAACATTGTTTTTGCTACACATAATACAGCACTGTCACAAAAGGGCATCCCAGAATAATTCTGCTGCCTCTCTACCCTGACTCTAGTAATGACAATATGTAGTTTAAAAACAGCTATTAGTTGACATGCTACTAAGTTTATTATAATTAAGTGATGATAAGAAGCAAGAAGATTTGTTCAAGCTCTCTGCACAAAAGGATCTAAAAGCATTCACTTTTAACTTGGACATTTTTACATGCTCTAGAAACTCTGAATTTAACAGCAGAGAAATAGAATGAATGAGAAAACAACAAAAGCCTAAATAAAATAAGAAGTGGCTGATAATGAACATCTGTAAGGAGGGACCTTGTCATTTCCAGGACAAGCAGAACACCAGGCAGCTGCTATTGCTAAGGAGCAGCCAAGTCTAATAAATATTTCTCCCTCTGTTCCACAGTTCTTAAAACTTAAAAAGCAAAGTTAGCAGTTGCACAAGCATTTAGTGATATGCAATGCTTTGAGAAAACCTTATGGAAAAATGCCCAACATTAAAAGTATTTCTCGTTTTTGTTTTGCTGTTCAAGGTCATATGTACAACAGCATAAAAATTGTACACAATCTCCAAACTTTGGCCAATTGCCAACATATCCAGGCACTTCACATATTCAAAAAGTCTGTTAAGTCTTGAACTAAAAGGTTATGTGTTACCCATAAAATCCTCCTAAAACTGTGGCACACAATACCATAAAATAAGCAGTAACAGCTCCTTTCTCTTAAACAGAGCAGGAAATGTTAAGTTTTATGAGGAATTAAAATCTGATCCTGCTATGTAGCAAGGCAGCAATTAAGTCCCAAGATAATATTTCAGAAATGCAATCTACCTTTTCATGCTGAAGTTCTTCTATTTGTTTTTTTGCATTTTCAATTTCTCGAAGAAGTGAATTCTGAAATTAAAGGCATCACAAATTAAGTCACTCATAAGCTTTACACTTTTAAACCATAACCATAATGAGTATCAAGAAAAAAATGCAGTCAACACAACACAAATGCATCTTAAATTACAGATCCTTGATTGCTTCCATCATTTCATTTTGATTATAGTTGAAGGTTTATCCTTCCAGGTGTACAGCCCTCTAAATAATGGATTTAGTAATAGTACTGGTTCCATAAATCTTTAATAGCAATAGCAGCCTTTTAAAGCTCCATTTCACAGTCTAACTAGTAAAAAAAGGGAATAATTATGGAATAATTCAAAGTAATTCAAGAAACACCATGTGATCAGAACAAAGTCTTAAAATGTTACCTGCACGTTTCTTCCCAACTTAGCATAAAAGAATGAGCTGGAAACCTCAACAAGAACACTTTCCTAGAAGCTGTTAACTACAGTAAAGGACAAGTAGATTTTCCTCATTATTTGCAAACGTAGTTATGGTTTGCAAGACAAGAGGGAGTCAGGGTCAACCCTGAGACATCACCTGTTATTCAAACATTGTGCATGAATGCAAGAGGAAGCAAACATTCAGTAAGAGTCTGGAAACACCATCTGCGTTCCAAAGCAGTTTATTGCCATGACTTTAAAACCAAAGACACTCAGCTTTTCCTGAAACATTTCCCCAGATGGTCATTTCAGCCTCTAGTAAAAGAAACCAAATATATTTTAATCCAAGACCAAGCAACTCAAAGTCAGCATCAAGCAACGTGCCACTTCAGAAGACACTGTTTTGCTGGATGCAGAATAAGGGATCTAACTTCAAGCTGTGCATGGAAGAATAATCCATAAGGACCTAGATCCAAAAGCAGAAGGGAAGAGAAGGAGTAAAAAGTGTGTCAGAAGAGATGAACTGAGTGCAGGGGAAAGCTCTGAGATGTGCACTGACAGTGCAGAAACAGCCCATTTACACTCATACAACGAGTCCCAAAATGAAGTACCTGAGAAGAAAAGCAAATTACAGGAATCCCACAGTGACTCAGGGGAACTGGTACAGCCAAAAGCAGTGGGAAACAAAGGAAACTGAACTGGAAAGGTCAAAGTTCCAGTGCTTTAGGCCTCCTGTATTACACTGGATGAGCCTATTTATGCAAGCTGCACCAGTCAAGTAAAAAAGGATAAAGCTTCTTAAAAGCTGCCTTCTCAACACCACAGTGCAATGCCCAGGGACAACCTTAAAAATGATTTTTAAGAGCATACTTTCAAAATCCACACTAAAAAAGAACCTTAACAGCAACTACTTATTAATAAGGGGTTTGTGTTTATTTGCTGAAGTTACAGACACATTGCAAAAGGCACAAATCATTACAGAATTACACATTCATTACTGGAATGTGACTTGTTACCTTATCTTCCAGGGCAGCCATCCTCTCCTTGAGATGAAGCTGGAGCCTTTCATTGGATTCAGACAGGAGCTTATCAACAGTTTCTGACAAACGTTTATTATGCTCTTCATTCATCTTCTCTCTCTGTCTAGCCTGAGATACAAAGAAGCTACTGAAAAAACTACAGATTTGCAATATCTCTAACAATTTCCAGGTTATGAAGGCAGCAAGCTTAATCCAAATGCATTTTCTTTAACAGCAGTATTTTTCCACAGAGGAACACTGCATGTGCCTGCAGGGCCCTGTAAAGGGAATCTAAGGGACACTTCAATCTTTAATAAGTGATCCAAGATCAGAAGTTTAAAAATCTAGGCCTACATTAAAAAAAAAATCTAAAAGGCACAATTCAGAATGGATTCCATTATTTATAACCCAGGAACCAATTTCTCCACAGTCATTTAATTCAGCAAGTTTCTTCAAACTTCTACTGGAGACTTTCAGCACATTTCCCTTGAGATTTAAGGTTAGCCACTGTACAGTGACTCACTATCAGCCAGCCTAAACTCTGGCTTTATTTTAAAGCTGAGAAACAAAGAGGATTAGGTTCTTTCTTTCAGCTTTTTATCTTTGTCAAAATGCTGTGCAGTACCCTTTGCAGCTCTTGATTCTTCTCTTCAAGCTGTGCCTCCATCTGTCTCAGTCGCTCCTCGATATTGCCGTGTCTCTCCTCAGCCTGTCAATTTGAGAGCAAAATTAGAATTTGGGTGGGTTTTTTTAGGCTTCAAAAGCACAGAAACACTGAAGCACAGGAACATTTCTAACATGCTTTGCACAACTGCCATTTATGGTAAAGGACAATGCAGAACAGATGCTTTTCTGTCACCAAAAGGACCTTGCAGGAGTTCAGATGGGAAGTGGCAAAATGATGAAACCTCTCACCCCTACGCACCATCATGAATCAACTGCAACAGCACAGTTCATTCATATCCCCAAGAAATAAAACCAAAAAATAAATAAAAGTAAAGACTGAGTGCATTTTCAGCTTCTCCTCACTAGCCTGGACGATGGGACCCTTTGTTAGTAATCATGGCAAAGCAGAAAGCAGCAAGCAGAGACAAGGACTAAGAGACAAATTCTACCTTCCTAAGCTTGGTGGCAAGTTCCAAAACTTTAGCATCTTTAGCAGCAGAGCTCCCAGGAGACAAAAGGTCAGACTACAGAGCCAGTTAGGGACAGGAAAGATAACAGGGAAAAAAATGAAACTAAGGCTTTGAAAGAAAACATGCACACACACACTTGAAAAGGCTCATTTGCAGTTAACTAAATACAATTCTTCAGACTTCATTACTCTATTTGCAGCCCTCTTAAAATCTTGATATTTGGTAGTACCACAACTTCTCTCACTCCCCACTGCTTCACTTAGCTAGCAGTGGAAGAAATTTAGGTTTCCCTTTCAGAAACAGTTCACGTTTAGCAGACTTTATGCCTATTATTGAATAATTTTAATAAAAAGTACCAAAATAATAATTCAGAGAGATATTTTTATGATGTAGAAGAAAACTTGAGTTTCAAAGAGCAGAACTTAAAAAAAAAATTTAAAAAAAAAAAGAGTAAATCAGAGTGTCTTCAGAGAGATGAATGGGAAAAAAAGTAGGAAATAAGCATAAATATTTTCTGAATTACTTGTGGGAAAACTGGAATCCAAATGTAACCAAGCCAACACTAGGAACAGACTTCCTGCAGTGGGACACCAATGGAGGAGGGAGTCTGGAGGACACTGTGCCACCACCTCACCTTGTTAAGTGCTGCCACTCTCTGTGCCAGCTCAGCCTCCACCTCTGGCAAAGTCTCAGCTTTTCTCAGGGTCTGCTGCAGCTTTTGCTCAGCCAGTTCCAGTCGCTCTTGCAGCTGCCTGTTCTTATCTTCACTCTGCACGGAAGTGTTGAGGGTTAAAGAAGTGATTAGTTAGGAAGTGGTTGGCTGAATAACCATTTCTGGCTTATAAAGTTGGATTATTTTGTGTCAAGCACTTGTCAAACTTCCTCTCTCACTAAGGCAATAGCCTGTAAAAATCACTACACACTGTGCAAATCTTAAAAATTTAGCTCAGAGTAATTCTCACCCACAAAACTAAAGATGCTTGGATACACATACAGGAACTTAAAAATCCACAATTAATAGGGACAACAGCCCTGCTGCCCCAAGATGAAGTGCACTAAATTTCTCAAATCCATTTCCCTTCCCAGTAAGGCTGTCTCATCTTTATTCCCAGGGTAAAAATCTCTACAATGTACGACTCCACCTCCTGAAAAACAATCACTAATAACAGCACATTACAGCTGATATTTATCTTCCTAAAAGCAAAGTGCTTCAGCACGGCATGAACATTAATTATCTCCATTAGCTTTATGCTGAGCAAAATGTACTTCATCTCATTTGAAAGCACAACCTGTCGGTGCATGGAGTCTTTAGTGGCAATTTCATTTTCAAGTTTATCATTGAGGTCATGCACGGATGTAGCTTCACGTTGTGCAGCGAGGTAGCGTTTCTCCAGAGTGGTGATTCTCTCCTCCATGTCCTCCTTCTGGGCCAGAGTCTGGGCAAGACACAGAACAGAAGCCAGAATGTCAGAAATAACTATTGAGTGATCAAATAAAAATTTTTAAAAATCAGGTTCTTTTTCTCAGTGGAAAATGAAGTAGAAAGAAATGATTAAAAACCAAAAGGTCTTTATGACCTTACACACAGATCAGCTACTTTCCTTTCCAATGGTACACACACAGCAAACCTTGACTGGCTGGGGATGGTTTAAGTGTTAGTTAACACTTAACTAAGCTCCCTTTCTATCTAATAAGGATATGTGGGACCCTGGAGATGAGGGATTCAGCAGTGACAGGAGCTGTCAACCACACCACTGAAATTAAAGGGATTCCTCAACCAAGTGCATCTTTTAAGAAAGGAAGCATCAGTAATAAGCCGAGCACATATGACAAGATCAAGCATCTCTTCCAGAACATGCTGAAGTTGACAATGCTAAATCTCCCATCTATTAATGAAATCTCTAGTTAGTCATAGATTTATCCTGAAGACAAATTTTCTTAAGTGACTGGTCTTTTAAACAAAAAACAGACACCCATCACATCCTAAAAAACCATTTTCTTCTCATCTATCAAACCAAAGACTTCCAAAAACATCAAGGTTCAACCTTTATGCACCAGTGAGACTAAAATTTCATAAAGTAATGGCATTTGTGACTCCTCAAATCCTGACAGCTCCTTCCTCACCTCTCGTACATCCCTCTGTAACTTTGTGTTCATTTCTTCAGATTTTATTAAGTCTTTCCTTGCTGTGTCTAGGTCTTCTTCCAGCTCTGTTACTCTGCTGGACAAAGCAGTGAGGCGTTCTTTCATTTGTGTCTGCTCTTTGTTTTGCTTATCTATGATGTCTTGGAGTTCAATTACTTTAGCAAGGTTTTCATCGTGGCATAATGAACCATCAGAGGATCTCTATCAAACAGGGGGGAAAAAAGTGTATTAGCATGTTGGAAATAAGACTGAAAAACAAATTGTTACTCACCTGTAAACATCCCTCCCCAGAGATAACTTTATTATTGAATAGACTGCAAAAGCTGAAATTTCAATATGTAAGACTATTTAATTAGATGATCACTCAGAGAGATTTTATTATGGATTAAAATTAAAATGTTATAGTTAATGATTGAAAACCATATGTCAACTAAGCAAAGTAAATAGCTGTACCTTCCCATTTGTAGTTGGTGTATTTTCTTGTTCATGATTTATATCCAGCATCCCATCTGGAAGTGTTTTCTTCTGATTATTTTGCTCTTTCAGAATCATTAACTAAAAGAAAAGTTTACAGACACATGTTTCAAGTCAATTCCTTTCTCACCAATAATATAATGAACAGCTGCAAAAGCAAAGGAGCAAAACAACAATTACTGATTCTACTGCCAGGTATGTATTAATAAAATCTGGCACAGGCACTCAAATACTTTATGCCACTGCAAACCCTTACTTTAAAGGCACAGAAACTCTTTTTGTTGGTTTGGTTGGGGTTTTTTGGGGGCAGAGAGGGTGTCAGGAGGTTGAGCTTTGGTTTTTTCCTCTCCTGCTCTCTCAAAGAAGCTAAGTTAAAAATTAACAATTATTCCATTTGGCAAGAAATCAAAAGGAAGAAGTGAAAGTGAAACTTAGTAAATTACTCTGTACAAATATTGACTGAAACACCCACAATGGACACATGGAGCCTTCTTTTAAGACAGAAACTTACCTCTTTATGTGTAGTACCTAGTTCTTCTTCCAATAAGCTACATCTTTCAAGTGCTACTCGTAACCTCTCCCTTACCTGAAAGGGTAATTTCAAATTATTTGAAATCATTCAACTCAAAAAGAAATCAGTTTCACTTGCTGCCATGCCTTTACAGATAATAAAAGACACTGTTTCCATTACACTCAGAAATCTTCTTAATCTGGAGTCAGTGCTAATTACAACATATGCTACCAAAAAGACAGCCAAATAATGTGTATCTTATGATCTAGCTTTTCCTTTTTTGTCATAAGCAACATGACCTGTACATTTAGGCACTAAAGAACTAAACATACCCAGAATTTGCTTACCCTTCTGCAAGGCACAGACTGTGTTTGCTTTTGCTCATTTACAACACGGAAGAACAGGTAAAATTCCACATAAAATCATTTGCCAGATTTTATATACAAGGGTAACAAAGTCAGGTAAACTGCAAGTTGGCAACAAAATTCACAGTGAACTTTAGCAGTTGTGTATCCTGCTCCTAATATCAGGCACAACTGAAGGGAGGAGTTCTTTTAATTCAGATTTCTATCCCAGTGTAAGCAGATTCCTCTCCTCCTCCTCTCTAGTCCATTTCTTGTATTAGATAATCAAAAGGATAAATCCTGATGTTGTACAGGTAAGCATGTGTGCATTCCTACAGCAAATATATTGCTCTTGAACCATGCTGAGTTTACATTAACACAGTTAATGAAGTGCTTGACTAAACCACAGCACCTTGCTTTAGTTAAGTAGAGCATCTTAATTTAGGAGAGCAGTTACCAATGTAGTTACACTGCAAAGATTTCTACCACTTCAGTACAAAAACTGCCTGGCCCACACGAAGGAGAGAGGATGAACAGATGTTAGGTACAATACTTCATTACCTTTTCATCTAGGGCTTTGTGGTGCTCAAATAAAGATTTTAGTGCTTTGAGAACTTCTACTTCACTAGAAACTCCTGCTGGAGACTGAGCCTGCCTCTTCACAACAGTCATCCTGAGGGATCGCTCATGCCTGGAGACAAGACACTCCAAATGTTCCAGTAATAGCTAAAGCAAAAGGAAAAAACAGAAAGGAACAATGTTTATTCCTGTTCTGTACAGCTGCAGAAAACTTTGCCTCCTAGAACATCAAGTTTAGAGTTCTAAACTTCAAATTTCAGAGACAAAGGATATTGTACTGAGTGTAAGGACTAGTTTTTAACATTTCAGCTGTATTAGCAGTGTGAGCTGCCCAAACAGATCACCACAACCTGCCCACTCTGCTCCTCTGATCCCAGAGCTGCAGGATTACAAAACTTTAACAACAAGAAATCTGGATGGCAGATAGCAGTGCAGTCTTACAAGCTTTTCCTGATTCTGCACAGAAGCATTTGGAGCTGTGCACAAGCTGCCAAACCTTCTCAATCAACACACACACATTTGCAACTTCCATGGGGATTCATGTACAAGTATCAGGGGGAAAATACTTTTAGCTTTTCAAATTCAGCATTTGTTTTCCTCCCTGCAGCTGGATGCTTTAACAACGGTGAGCTTGGAGAAGACAAGGAACTGACCCTCGTATTATTTCTTTCTGCTTTCAGTTCAGCAATTTCTTCTTCCCTTTCAAGCAGCTGCTCCCTGCATACATTCAGCTCTTTTGTGAGTGCTGCAAATTCCTGGAACAAACCAGACAGAAATATAAGCACATCAAATATGAGGACACAGTGAGAGTGGATTCATACAAACACTTGACAGCTCCTTGAGGCATTCACTTCAGATGTGCAAAGCCAATACAACTGTATAGTCATGCTAAGGCAGCTTCAGTTCAAACACTTAAAACCTTTATGCTGCCAACTGTAAAGGCAAAAGATGTTTGACCAGAACTTTGAAAACTTGTTTGTGTCTCAAGGCAATCTCACGAGTTGGGATTTCCCTGGTAAGCAAAAGGAAAAACATATTTGTAACACGCTTTGTTATGGTTTCAAAGAGTTGTTAGTTTCGTGTGTTTTGGGTTGTTGGGGGTTTTTTTAACAACTGCTGAGGGAGACACGAAGAAACAGAGCGCTAAACACAGCAAAATAAGGAAACCAACAAACATGATAAATTTCAAGTCAGTATTTAATTGTGAGCAACAATGAATAATCCTGACATGTACCAGAATACAGCTAAATACAGGAATTTCATTCATGCCTTCCTCCAATCTCACAAAAGAGAATAAAGCAGCCCTTTCCCTACAGTCCTGCTAGAAATCTCCAAGGATTAGAATAGAATTTTCTGAAAGCTGAGCCCGGGGGCTCAAAGCCCTCACAAGGCTCACCCTTCAAATTCAATAAAGATTTCACCAAACAAAACCCAGCCAAAGTGAAACAGTACAGAGTGAAGTGTCATCAGGGAACAGGAGTGGAGCTAACTCACATCACTTACTGCATGCTTATTACTGCAGTGAGCACAGTCAATATGAAATAATATCCTCCTACAGTTTGAGATTTCTGTCAGGAAATGATTGTACTAATACCTGCAAGAGCCACTGCAGCCTAAACCATTTCCCCTCTCTATCAACAGCCTCACTAAAAATACTTAATAGAAAAGACATTCAATGTTCTATCAACTCAGGGAGCATACTCTGAACAGAACAAAAGATACAACTATACACCACATTTAGAAGCAAACATAAAGCATAACTTTATCTACCCTGGCAAAATTTAAATTCTAATCTGAACCGCACTGGAAATGAGAATTGACAGTGTGAATGTGAACAAGTCCATCCTTTAGAAAAGAGCCTTGCAAGAAAGCAACCCTCATGTCTTGTCAATGCAACTTATAATGTGAAAATAATATGCCTCAGTCACTCCAGTGGCCAGTGGGAGCACTTGGATAAGAAAACATTGAAGTGCTAGAAAATAACACTCCTTTCTGTTGTCCAAAATAAGGAAAACACTCATAAACAAGAGCCTTGCCTAATAAACAATGGCTTTGTACAGCTGAACTGGTGATTAGCAGGGTAAGGTGAACACAAACAGCTAAGTGGAGACACAATTGCTGCTCCTCTACTTTTTCCAAACTCTGCAAGACACACTGCTTATCAGCCAGCAGCTGCAAATCAAGTGAAAGCTTAAGATGGAGCTGTTTTGCAGCAAAATTCAAAGTGACACAATGCACATGCTTAAAAACAAAAAGCCACATCAACCAATTAATTATACTAAGCACATCTGCAAATTCTAACGTGCAGCTAAAATAAGCAGTCACGGTCAAAAGACACTGCAATTTCCAAAATTCATTTGGTAAACTTTATTCTAAAATATACACATGACTGAAAAGACAAAAAATACATTGCACAATATACACCTGGAGTGAACTCCTCTGGAATTACTAATGTATCAGGCTTTTAAAAGTTGCTGTGAAAAAGACAGCAATACTACCACCACCACAGATGCAGAATCCATCCCTCTTCCTAAATCAAATCCTGCTCATTGGAAAAAAGTTTCAGTTCCCCCGCTTAATCAGCAAAAAACTGCACAACATCTTCATTTATTTTCCTTTCTCAACTGGTAATTATTTGATTTCTCTAATACACTTAATAATTACATCCATATAAATATTTCCCTGCAGTATTTTATTTGCATTCTTAAAAAAAAAAATGACCTATTATTTTCAAAATGGCCAGGAGATACTTCCAAAACAACCTGGTCTGTAAATACAGCTACCAGAACTTTTACACACACAAAACAAATTACAAAAGGGTCCTGAGTGCAAAGTAAACCAAGAGAGGAAAAACCTACTTCAAGCTTCACTGGAGCTGACAAAAATATTGACTCTACCATGAGCTTTCCAGCAGAATGCTTCTTCCCATCCAAGCTTTTCCTGCACCTTCAACATCCCACCTGTGGGAGCTTCCAAGGCTCCCAGGGAACTGGCAGCAGACTCCCCCTTTTGCTCTCACACAAGCTCAGGTAAACCAGAAACCAAAGCTGCCATTTTTCACTGGCAGTCGCCCCTTATCTTTACAGATTAGATAATTACATACTACTGAGAAGAGGTTGGTATGAACTTACTTTCTTGGTGTTTTTCCCCTTCCAAATTAATAAAAATATAAGAAGAGTAATTTTTAAAACCCTAAAAATGCCAACATCAACATTTAGAAACGTCAATATTGCCCAGTTCTCCAGATGACACTGGCCTGATATGGGAAGTTTTATATTTTTCCAGCCTCTATCTCAAGTCATGAGAACAGGATGAAGAGCACAGCAAGGAGTACCAGGACTTGTGTCATCATCCTTCTTCAACTTCAAATCACTGCATAGCATCAATATATATCTTTTAATCTGTATGAGCTTCCCCACGTGACAACTGGAAAGGAAGGCTATTCACTCTTCAGATGGTTCTAGGGCAGAGGGTTCCAGTCCATTGCATACTCCTGTGTAAGTATAAATTGGAGCACAACTAGATCCCAATTGTGACACGAACCATCACACTGTCAGGTGGCCCAGAGCAAGAGTGCACACAGGAATTTATATTGCTGCTGCATAAACACACTGACAGGGACTGCTGGCATTGCACAACACCTCCACTGCTGTTTTGACAAAATAGAGTTGCTTCGAGTCCCGTGAGCTGCCCAAGAAAGAACATTTGAACGTCCTCAGTTTCAGTTGACACTGCCAAAAGACATGTCCTTTCTAGTTTTAATACTTACCTTCAATGGGAGACAATTTGTGATTTCCTTAAGCAGTTCAAAAGCAGAGAAACTATTTGCAGCTTTATAATCTCAAAAAATTTTGACTTTTCTAATAGTTTCTTCCTTGGCATTAGATGAATGTACAGAAAGAATTAAAAGAAAAAGGAAAGAATGCTGAGAAACTCCCACTTGTCCACAAAGCTGTGTTACTTTTCTGTAATTAAGAAGACTGAGAGCAACAGAATGAAGTTCTGCTCTGTTTTGGGCTGCCATCAAAATAATAAATACACAGTGCTGGGGATTGACAAGAACAGAACTCACAAGAAGCACTTCAGAGCACTCACACAAATCGGTGGGAGAGGGCTGAATTTACCAGGGAAATATTCCCTGCTGATTAGAACATTCTGGCAAACACCCATACTCTACATGGAACTGAAATGTTTACTGAAGAAAGTAACTTTCTGACCCAACTGAATCATTCCAAACACGTCACTCTTGCTGCCAGAAATAAATATTCTCAACAAAAAGCCACATTGAGCAAGTAAGTTGGTTCTTGTTCAGTAATACATTTTCTGAGGGTTTTTTTGTTCCCAAGCTCCAGGATTTTTTAAAGCAATAGCATTTCTTCTACCTCAACCTTCAGAGCTGACCTTCAACTTTCAGTATTTAGATGCCACAACATAAACATCCTTCCAAAAGCTGGATCCATTAGTGCTGAGCTGTCAAGCCTGGCTGAGCTGACACACTTGGGAACTTCCAAGATGCCAATGCAGGAACATTCCAGCTTTCAGGGAACAGGTTCCCTTCATGCTCATTACAAACATAATTCATAGGTCTCACAGACAGCACGTAACAGACCAATAAATGCTGCATGACAGGAAGATAGTACTTAACCTAGGGGAAACCCTTGAATGGAATAGAGGTAATTCCTTGCAGTCTGTTAATATAAGTTGTGTTATAGGAATGCTCTACAAATAACTAAATTTGTTTGGGATTGGATCAAGCGAAAAAAAAACCTTATTCCACAAGAAAATGCAACACCACGTGAGTGCACAAGTAATCATGGATTACAAGCAACCACATGGCCAGAAAAGTTATATAAATGATGAAAAGATATGTAATATAAAAAGAGAGACATTTTTAATTCATCAAATATTATTAAATACTGTAAAGTAGTAACTTCAGGCAATAGAAAGATGAAGTTGTGACTGCTGCATTCAGGAACATCTCTGACCAAAATATATGATTGGAATTTATCTGTTTAATCTCCAAGTGATATTTTGGTTTACTGTTATCATTCTGGTCTGCAGACTGAACATCAACCAAGCCACTCACAAAACTGAGCAGCTGAAGAGAGCAGGAAAAGAACAACTGGGGGAAGTGCAGGGCATTAGGGGTGAAAACCAATGGCATCTGAGATAAGCTTCCATCATGATGCTTGTACTACATATAAACCACAATTCTTCCAAATGATGGCTGCATGGAAATGGCAAATACACAGTCTAAAAAAAAAAAGAGCAAGCAAAGAAAATTTAAATATCTAGTTTATTTCTAGGGTATTTCACAGTCACTTCACTTTAAACCTAAGGGGTTTAAGGTAGCACACAGTGACCAAGAGCCCAAATATATTTGAAAGTTCCTAGCAAGCAAATTTTCATACCTCTTAAGTCACGGGTTTGTTTTGGGTTTTTTTAGGCTAAGAATCAGAACTATGAAACTATGAAACAGTTAAAGGGTATCGAGAGTTCAAACTGAGGAGATCTGACTTGTTTTCACCATTAAATCCAGCCCTGGAAAAAAACATAGTCACACATCAACACAGATTATGCTTTGCCTGTTCCATGTAGTAAAACACATTGCTTTCAACCTTTCCATATCTCTGGCATGTGCTAATGGGAAAGAGAAAAATCAGCCTAGAGTGTGCAAAGAAAAATATTTTCCTTTTCACCTCACAAAAATAATTTCCAGTAAGTATTGAGCAGCCTGAAATGACTAACCTAGAAACATAAAACTTATTTCAAACATTAACAGAATCAATTCTATGAAACAATTTTATCTTTTGTTCTCAAAACCCCCAGAACTTAAAAGGGAGTATAAGAGAATACTTCAAGTAATGCTAAAACATGGATATGTCAAATTCTCGTGTTTCAGAACATTGAAAGGCTTTTCATGCTCAAAGTAGCTGTTTTTCCAAGTGGAGCTAACTACCCACCAGAGTGAGAACACGCTGGAGCTCATTACATAATTAGTGTATTGGCCTCCTTTCCTAATTCTGTGTATGCATAAGGTGTTTTATAACTCAAAAGACAAGCACCAAAACAGAGGTGCAGATTTCTTTATGGTCAAAAAAATCTTCCCCTTCCAACCAGTGGCACTGAGGTATAGAAAAGGTTTAATACCACCTTTGGTTAACTCTCCAAAATCTGTATTTTCTTGGAAAAAAACCACCTTTTTTTGTCAAAAACTGCAACACTGCATGAAAACACTCAAGTGAATATTGCTGCCAGCTGCCAGTCAGTGATCAATACTAGACCTGAGTCACTCCTTATCATTCCAGCCCTTTTTTTTTAGCAGGTCTCCTTCAAGTATGCCTCTTGCACTGACCCATCTAGGCTTTGTCATTAAGGCTGCTCAATCCTAAAGAGGCAATTAAGTTTTAACGTGTTTACAGTTGCATAATGCTATTGCTCTGGAATGAAACCCTCGCTGTTCCCAGCCCACTTTGGAGCTGGAAGCAGCAGCAACTGCCCGGTGTTTGGAGAGCCAAAGGACTCCTCGCCCGCAGCCAGCAGGTACCAAACGTATGCCCAAGAGCAAAATGGAAAAGCTCACAGCAAGCCCAAGTCTCCATGGCAATAAGTAGGTTTCCAGTTACCATCCTGAGTGAACTGCCTAAATTTATGCACAGCCTTCCCCGAGCCTGAGCTACAAAGCACAAAATCCCGACTTCGGCGCTGGGAGCTTCCGGCAGCGCAAGGAAACATAAATGGAGAAAGGTAGGATTGGGCAGCTTGGCAAAAGGAATGCAGGAAAAGGGAGGGAGGAACACATCAGCTCCATATTCTGCCCCCTGTAACTCCCCGTCCCCGATCTAACCAACACATTCCAGACACGTCCTGTTTGGGGTGCAGGGGGTAAAAGAACCGGAACCCAAACCTGGATCCAGCCTCTTGCTCCTCTGAGAATGAGGGGTTTTCCTGTCGCCACACGAATCCCTGCTCAGACCTCACACCCACAGCAGCAAAGTCTGGAGTGGGAGCCTGCAAACCCTTGTGCACAGAGCACTGGAATCATTAAGCACAGCCTGTCCAAACCTGGACTAGCAGAACCCTGAGTGCCCGGCCCCCTGCATTTCACCTTCCCCAAACGCAGCAGAACGGAGCCGTTACGTACACAGGGACGGGGCAGAGCCCCGTGCAAAAGCAGACCTTCGTGCATCACTGCAGGGGCAGCGCGCCCCGGTCACACACCGAGCTCTGCAACCTCCCGGGCTCCTCCGGCGCACCCAGACCTCCATCCACCCACCACGGGAACACAACCCACGGTCCCTACAAGCCTGCTGGCAGCTAACGAGCTGCAAGGCAGAACCAAGCCACAGCTGCATCCTCCAACTGCTCTGCACTCCGAGAAACTAAGCAAAGAGAACATGAGGTTGTTTGAACAAGTCAGAAAACCTCATCCGGTCACTCCTATTACAACCTGCAGTTTGCTCTGCGTCTTCTGTAGAGTAACCAGCCTTGGGATCACCAAAATATTCAGAATCCTTGATTTCCCCAGATAGTTTGTTAATCTTTTCACCAGCCTTGACAAATCAACACAGCTTGTTCAAAGCTTGGTAGATCACACATGGTGATCAATTAAACCCAGAGCAGACACAACTCATTTTTAGGCCAGCCTTTTATATCCCTGTTAAAGCTACAAATGTGTATCAAATCAACCAGTGAAAAACTCTACCAAAATACCTGGTTTTCCCCCCAGGGCTTTCTCCAAATACTCAATTGAGGGGGCAAACCCTGCAAGTTAGCAGAATGCACAGAGGATTAACGAGAAATGAACACGCTGAGCACTAACTTGAAATACCAGTTTGAAGTTATTTTCTTCACTTGTCTTTGTAAAACACTTATGAAATGTTGTCTCTATTCAGGCAACACCGTGGATCTTCTGAGTAAGGAAGTTCATAAGCAGAAGCATTAGGAGAGCAAGCACAGGAAATGCAGAAGCAGCCTTCAGACTTGCATGAAACTTGGCATCTATTCATATGCAACGGTAGCAGAAAACCTTCTTCCAATCACTTCACTGTGGTGTGGCTATGCAAAGAGTTCCACCTTAGCTGCTCTCAGTGTACAGGAATACATCCCCTGAAAGGGCAGATAAGGCACAAAAGTGTTCAGAACCATACCGAGCTTGTTTTCCTTGGAAAAATGTCCAAATCAGCTAAAATATGCATCAGGAAAACTTTAGTCATCCTTGAAAAACAGGCTTTTCAACTTGGGATGGCTACTTTGTGCAGAGCAGTAACTGTTCAAACATTTGATAACAGTAATCCTTTTCAATGCTGTACCACTCCAACCAGCAAGATTCCAGAATACCAGCTTAATTTAACACAGAATAAGGCTACAATACTTGGGGGGTGTTAGAAGAACAGCTGCCTGTCAGTGACACACTGAATCAGTGAATTCTAAGGGTTTCACAATCAGAGTTACCACACTCCTGCACCCCCAGCCAGGTCTATTTTGATTAGGAACTAATACACTAAGGTAGCAGCACAACTTCTTAGGTGTAGCTTTAGGCATCTCCATTTTTGGAGTCCATGGCAGTGAAGAAACCTACCCACACCCATACCCACCATGGCAAAAGGAGAATATGCTTGTACTTAATTAAGGAACAAGAATCTTGCATTACCAGTTTGACAAGGTATGGGACAAAACCAGTCTCCATCTTTAATATGACAGTAGAGGGATTTCACTGGAGTTTTTCCTCTCCTCACATAAAGCTGGTCAAGATTTCTTGGGATTCCATGCTGGACAGCACAGCATGCAATCCTCCTTGGGGATGCCAAACTGGAGAACAACTGCAAGATGTGCTGAGAAGATTTAAGAAGCTCTGTAATTTTCCTGGGACCCCCATTCTGGAGACTAAGCAGCTGTAGCAAGATCTTTTAAGTTGTAAACAACATTGAAGTGTAAGTTCATTTGGGCAAGAAAAAAATATCCTTCTGCACATCAACTCTAAACATACTGCACTCACAAGAAACAGCACAATTCTGGCTCAGCTGGCATTAAATATTAAATTCCTATGACTTTTATGAATTAAAAATTATTTAACCCTACATTCTACGTTCTAGTCATCTCACATGACTAATACTGCACAGTTTTTTACAAACAGACCCAGGACAAGACCCATCATGCACAACTATTTCAATGAGAAGATACTCCTGCTTGCAAAAACTGTGAGCAGCAGCTGAGGCCCTGCCCTGCCCTATTCTAATCGTTCATCTTGGCCTCTGGTTGCCAGCTTTAGTTCTGTGGCTAGCAGCTGAAAAGTACATTTTTCACACTCTGTTAAGAGGGAATGCTTGGGAATATCTGAATAAGGCTGGCCAAGCCATCATCATTAAACAAGCACCAGCATGTACTTCCCCCTCAGTGCTCTCCTATTATATAAATATGTATTTATTATTTTTGCCAAGTGATGAACACTTCAGTCTTATAATTTCAAACTTGTTTAAGCAAGTAATACTCACCGAGGACAGATACGTGCCTTCAGCAGGAAATTTGACTTACCAGCTCTTCACATTTGGTTTTTTCCTACTTCTCTGTACTCTATCACCCTAGTTTACAGGCTGAGTCGATTTATTGGGCTAACTGAAGGTAAATATGTCCAAATCTGTGATATTCTGAATAACTTCTACTGGACCATTCCATGGAAAAGTTGCTCCATTTTAGCAAATACACCAAAAGAAAGCAATTCCAAAGTCCACACAAAAAAAAGCACAATCTCAGGCCCTACAACAGACACGTCTGCTATCTAAACACAGAAAAAACTAGGAAAAAATCAGCAACAGTGATTAAACATTGAAGAACTGCTTTAGGGGGAGGGTTAAAGCTCTTTTTAAAGTTCAAAGTAATTTTTTTGCCTGCCACAAAAAAAAAAAAAATCCATAATGAACAGTTCTAAACTTGATGACTACCTGAACCCAGACAGCAGAAGGAAACCAGGGAGATGAGCAAGGCCATAATGCAGAAAAGAAATATAAAAAAAAAAAAAAAAATCATTCAATCAATAAATGATAAACAAAGGAAAAATAAATGAATGAATAAAAGACAGGGGCAGGCTGACAATACAGCCTGTTACAACTAGCAAATGCTGAAGTGAAAGACAGGATGGTGGGGGAACCTGTGAAGCTGCTGTTCCACACTGGACTAAAAACAAGGGGAAGATGATGCAACAGGGAAGCCCTGCAGCCTCCTGCTCCATTGAGACAAAAGAAATGCTTGGCCCATTTCTCCTCCTCTGCTTCCCAGGTTTTAATCTTTTATAAGCATTGTACAAAATTCAGGAGAGGGTTATGCAGTCTCCACAAACTACAGCTCCAATGGGATCAGAGTTACACCAACATCAGTATCAGCATAAAAGAGACCCTGGGAGGGGGAAAGGACAGCTAAAATCCTAAAAAGCTGTTCCATTTCCACAAAGCAAAGTAATTCCAGATTTCTTGAGACAAAGACTCAGCTTTTGGAAGATAATGGTGTGGAACCACACCCTCCAAAGACATTCTGAAAACTCAAGCTGCATGTTTTAAAAAATAAATTACTGGATGCACCTGCCTCGTGCTCTTTAACATAAGGCTAAAAGAATGTTATGACCTTCCAAGCCTTTTCCCATGAACTACAAAAAGGTGGCCATGCTGTATGAAAAATACATTACTCAAGAATAACAAAAAGATTCACAGTGGTATCCCAAAGCATCTCTGAAATTATCTAAACCAAACTTTTAGTCATTGCCCCAAATGTACTACAGTAAATAGGGAGAGCTTTGAAGGGATAATCTGAAATTAGGAGTTTATCTTACACAGGCATAAACACATGGAAAGCCCAACCAGATTCACCCACACATCCAGTATCACCCTCCACATGGGCTCTGCTCTTCCAGCCTTGGGTCTCCTGGGTGCAACACCAATCTTTACACCCAAATTAGATTAACTGAAGAACTCTAAACAAGAGAATCCCATTTATTTCATTTTTAATTTGGATCAGAAGTTTCTTTTACTTCTGGGTTTCCAAAGCTGCCCATGCCTTAAATCCCACTAGAAGCAAGAGATTCAAGCGTGAGATGCATCCAGGACTTTAAATACCCTAGAACCTTAGAGTATATAAAATTACAGAGTCCAGCTTCCCACTGGGAACAGCAAATCCACAAGCACAAGTAACAGTGAAAAGCACAGCAAATAACAGAATTTAGGTCTGGTACTATTAGTTCAGCAAGGTTAACAGAGTCCCATGACTCCTAACATGTTCAGCTCACAGGTTTCCCAATTACAGATAGGAATACAAAGAAAATTAGAGTTTTGACTCTAATATTCTACTGGCAAAAGTATATACTGCTAAATAATTGTGACAGGCTCACATAGGACAGTTGAGAATCCACAACTCAAACCCACAAATCCACAGTTTCAACTCTGCCACTGATCAAGACAGCAGTCTCCTCAGATGTGTACATAACTCCCTTTTCACCCAATTTTCTAAGGCAATTTGGGGTTGCACAGTGAAAAAACTTTCATAGCAAGCATTCTGTAAAGCAAATGAGCAATTTCACTTTGAGATCTCTCCCTCTCTTTTAATGGCTGTGCTAGAAAGTTCAGAAATAGTTTAATAAAAGTGGTCACTATTTATGGAGATAACCACGGATGTAGTAACAATAAAAAACCAGGAATTTATGATCCTCTTTATTGAGTGAGCCCTCTCCACATTGAAGAACATTTGTTTAGCTTTTACACCAAGGAGTTTGGTGGCCAAAATTCCTTTTTAAGTAATTAAAAATAAACCCCATTTCTCAGCACTGGACACTGTCAGTGTTGAAGACAGTGATCAATAGACTTCATCAACTGCAAGGTAGTTTCTTTATATGAACATTCACAGATCTTTCAGCTATACATCAAGCCAGTCTCAACTTTGTACAGGCCAGCATAGAAATTCTTTGTTTAAACTGCACATCTTAAGGTGGCTTATTTTGTTTGGCTTTTTTAACTATGTAAATTACTCAGCTCCATAGGCTTATATAATTAAATCCTTACACTGTGCACTGTTCTGTAAATTTGAGGTAGGAAAAAAAAGTCTCACTTCTTTCAACAGTACAGTGTTTAACATTCTCCATGCTTTACTCATTTTTACCACATAATCTATCCTGCCATTCTATAGAAAAGGTAAGTATGCCTCTTAAAACAATTTTTAAGTGCATAGAACCAAATTTTATATGCATTTATGTGAGAGGTAGGATTTTAAAAAAAGCAAGCACTGTGCTTCAGAATATTTCTCTACAATTGGATACCCAACTCTACTATGTGATAGCAATAGGAGTAAAGCAAAACACAGCATGGCTCAGACCATACCCAAAGAGAGATTACTGTTCTACAGGGAGGAAAAAAAGAAAAAAGGAGAAAAAGTTAATTAAATTAAGAAAGAAAATCAAGAGCTACCCATTTTCCTATCACAACAAAGATAAAATGCTTACTTTCTGAAGAGAAGTTCTTTTTTCTCCTTAACAAAACTCAAAAGGTCACAAATCAAATTTTTCAAGCTTTTTTCCAAGTGGCCCTGTAAACAAATCCTTGTTTAAAATCTGTCCTGAAGATACCTGATAATGCTCAATACTGCTTGTGTAAGGATCTTTTCATTAAGGAATCACAGAATCCTAGAATGATTTGGGTTGGAAGAGACCTTAAAGTTCACCTCTGCCATGGGCAGGGACACCTTCCACTAGACCAGCTTGCTCAGAGCTCCATCCAGCCTGGACTTGAACCTTGGTGCACTCCACAGAGTTTGTAAAACAAAAGACTAATTCTAGATATTTATCTTTCTGAAAACATAACCAGAAGACAGATGAATTACAGGCATATATTGACTGTTCTTATTGATATGTATCTGTCAATAGCCATGGCATATTTCAGATCCAACCAAAATTATATTTCTGTTAAGATCTCCACTACCATCCTTAAAAACCATATCCTCAGTAGACAGGAGCATAAACACATGGGCAAAGTTCAAGGCCACTGTGGAACAGCAAAAGAAAAGATTAAGCAACAAAGCTTCTCTTCTGAAAAATGTTGCAGCTCCAGCCACTGCAGGTCAGGCTGATCAGAAGAAAAGGAGCTGATTCTCAGTAGAGCTCAGGTGAAACCAAAGGTCAGGTCTGAAACTGATAAAGGTCACGGGCAAAAAACCAAGGGAACCAACTACTCACATCAGCTTAGAGGAAAACAACACATCAAAATGAAAGCGAGCATTAACTTGGACTTGTAATCACACTCCTCCAATTCTAAATATCCAAACTCCCAGAGCAGTCTCCTCAAGTGACCTACAGATATGGATTCAGCTCCCTTCACAATCATCTGGAGTTTCCAAAATGTGGAAACATTACTTTCCTGTGCCTCTGTGAAAAAGTCAGGTTGAATAAAAAACTCACTCCATTCAGTAGCAAAATAATAATTCTTCTTTCAGCCCAGAGAATGTGAAAACATTTTTCCTGGCAAGAATTGCATTACATTTACACTTGGGGATCCCACAGGCAGGATTACAAAAAAAAGACCCTTGGAAAGTTATGAGCATCCAGATTACCTGACACACACTACACAAATGTATCTCTTCTCAGTATTTGTAGCTTGAGATGTATATACACAAGAGATTATGGTGAGTATTTTCTAATATATGTCAACAGATACCAGTCAGCTTACAGACTTTAAGTGACTTAAGCTGCCTAAATTGCCACAAGCAGCTTACACAAAGACCTCTGTCATATTCCTTTAAAAATGGAAAACTAAAAAATAAATCCCCAAATTCAATTGTGAGGTATATTCATGCAGTTATGAGATGCAACGCTAATTTGGGGAGAGGAAAAAAAACAAAATTACTAATAGGCACTTAAAACATTCTTTCCAAAAATTCAAGGTCTCTGACAACACTTAACTGTAAGGGGCCTGCATATATTAAAACACAATGTGTCCTCCTAATTCTATTATCAAAACCTACAGTGAATAAAACCAACATTCAACTCTCCTAAATATATTACAGAAAGGATGAAACAAAGTCTCAGGCCAGTGGACATTAAAACACTAAGAATTTGTAAGGGGGTAGGGAATTGTGTTCTTAATTCACATTTATCTTAAAAAAAAAAAAAAAAAGCCAAGGGATTTGGGTTTTTTTTTCTGGAATTGCAATTATGTAGCCACATTGAATCTTCAAGTCTTGCTACTAAACATCTTCAAAGCACTTTTTGGTTACACTCTTAGAAAAGAATGGAGGAAATAAATACAAGGTAAAAGAGGAAGTATTGCCTAAATACCAAAAGACATTACCTGTTCTACCAGAGGCTACAGGCAAGCTAGCACTGATGAGAGTATACATGTGATGTTCACCTGGTTCTAAACACATATTTTAAATACGTTGTTTTGATTACAGCTCTTTTCACTTATATACAGCCTGGTTTAAGGCTGCAGGTTAGACTAGAGCACCCCAAGCATTAATAAACCAACTGACAGTCATATGACCACAGTAGCACAAGAGCAGGGAAAAATAATCACTAGCTCCTGTTTCGGGGCCTCATCCACTACCAAAAACAAATAAAAAGCATTTCTGTGCAGTCACCAAAACATTCTTCCTACAAATAAACTAAGGAAAATAAAAACAATAGTTTCGGACTTCACCAAATCTGCTTATTAAAGGGGATGGATGGGACACCATTCAGCAGTAAAACAGCAGTAAATTTCACCCCAAATTTAACAGCAGTAAAATTCACCCTCAAATACAAGGAAACTCAAAATGAATTCCAAATTTAATCTAGCTAAACGGTCTATTTATAATCAAGCAAACCTAAATTAAAAGCACCATATAAACAGCAAGTTGCTAACAATAGGCAAACAGATGTCTGCTGGGCAGGGGTGGGATGTTTCAGTAAACAAACCCAAACATATCCACATGAGAAACCAAGAAGACTGAACCAATGCTGGAGACTCAGTGCTCAATATACTCCACTGCACTATTTAAGTGTAGCTACTCCTTTTTGCCCAAACACAGAGCATTACTTCAGATAAATTCATACTTTGAAGGTTTGCAGCAAAAGGTGTCTGTTTCTATGTCTTGAAAAGAAAGAAATGTTAGGGAAGCTGAGGTTTATTGATAATCAGTGAAAAATTCTGAATGTTAACTCCTATATCCATCTGACCTAAACTAGTGTAAAGCTAAATCAGTTCAGCAATTTACTAACAGTAAGAGCCAAGTAAGATTTGGCAACTGAAACTGAACATAGATGTCTGAAAATGCAACAGGAAGAGTCCTGTTCCTCTCAGCTGTCAGAACAGGGCAGGAGCAGTGGAGGACGTGCCTGCTCTGACATCCTGTGAAACCCTTGGGCACCTCCAGGATTCCTGGGCACTCTGCTGAGATTAGTGGCTGCTCTTCAGAAGTCAGCACCAGCTGCTGCCAGAGGAAGAAGTGCAAGCCATGGCACCTCAGGGCTGAACATCTGGGAATGCTGGAAACGGAGCTGCACACAAGTGCCGAGGAAATTTCAGCTGCTGCAGAGTCTGGCAAGGCCTTTGCTTAATGTTTTTTCTGCCACTGTGTTCTTCGTATTAGGTACAATTCAAAACCTCATTTCTACATCTATGACATCCTGTATTATTCAAAACTTGTCTGGAGGAAATCCAAATAGCACTATTCATAAAATGGCAACGAAATCCTTAAGTGCATCATTTGAAAACAATGCCAGGGCAGTCTCTGGGCCAGGTGTTTTGATGTTTCTTATGTGTGAGGCATTGAGTATTTCTGAGATTGTCTAATGAACATCACTCTACAGGGACATACCTGAACTTCACTGAATACAACTATGAACTGGCACACACCATTTTTAACTGAAGCATGAAGTAGTGACAGAATATTTACTATGGATAGAAAGCAACTTTTACTTTGACCTTCTATTTTGCTTACCTTGTACAGAAAAAAATAAAGCATAATAAATTTAAGATCAAAAGATCAGAGGTGCACGATTAAGATGGATCTTAATATGTGTTGCTTCATATTTGTATTGTATTTATCAGCTTATAAAATTAACATACATATTAAAATTTTTATCCTGATAACAACTGCTGTGAATTCACCGACTGTGCTTTAATTTGTGATAGGCACCAGAGTCACTGGAGATTAAACTCTGGTCTTCACCATCCAAAACAAGCATCATGTTTTCATTTACAGAAAACACCTACATGAAATTCTACCAGCAAAATGAACCCTGGCCTGCAATACTTTAATAGCAAGAACTGTAGTAACTTGGGCCTCGTCTACCTTAGGTTCAAAATTTAACCTTTAAATACAGTTTTACAGATTAACTTACAAATTTGAAGCACACAAATCTTGAATTTTGTAGAATGCACTCTAAAAGGCACATAAAGGGCATAATTAAATCCCCTAAGACCATAATTAGAATTATAACAATGTGCTTATGTTATAAAGCTCTTCAAGTAAAAAGTTAATGTTCTTTTTTTTCAGTGAAAAATCCTAAAAAGAATAAAATTAAGTTCTAGCACAGCACTTTGATTTCCTCAAGTTCATTTTCCAAGGTCAGAGTACAGTTTGACTGGGGTAATCTGTAATAGAGGAAACTCCCAGAAAACAAAGAGCATTGCCAAGAATCAAGTTATTTTATCAAGGCAGTGGTGATGTATTTTACTTCCAGCTGTCCACACTAAAAACCCAGAAAAAGTCAGCTTTACTTTAAGTAAATGTAACAGATAAAGCACATCTATATAAGATTAAAATGCACTCTTCTCAGTGAATTAGACATCCACAAAAGCTGCCTTACCCTAAATAGCTGTCCCAGGTTTATGGAGCTAGAACTGATGCCTTGAATTCCCAGCTGCCCACCACACTAAGAAATGTGACCACGAAATGTGCATCACTGCTGCAGGAAAAACTGCATTTACTTTTAGAATCTCAGAGGTGCAAATACTGATTTGCTGTTTTGAAATTAATCATAAACACTGTCAGTTACTTTTGAAATATATATATGGTGAATTTTATATACCAGTGTGAGCTTCTTTCTTATACACAGAAAACTCAGTGAATGTAAGGAATTAAGCACAGGGATGCCATCAGAAATTCAGTGTCTTCACAGCAAAACCAGAAGAGGAATTTTGGTACAGAAGAAATCAATCTGGCATTCCTGCACTTAGACCAGGACTTCCCATCAGTCATCAGAATGGTCTAAAACTGGCTGGTTCAGCTAAAGATCTAAAACAGGAAAAGTACACATAGAAACAATTCAATTCAATACCCATTGAGATAAAGTAGTCTAAAATCAACTACAAAGACTTGTTACAAGCCAAGTCCGAGAAAGAAATACTACTTTGGTTACAGAGTGATTTAGTAATTCATGAAATTACACTGGTCTTTGTACAGTTAGTTAAATTGACCTTGCAGGTCTACTAAATTAAAAACAACTACTATGATAAAAAAAATTAAAATCTACCCTACTATCCCTTCTTTGCTGAAAAAAACGTAACACAGTTGTTATTTTATTAAATTTAAAGACCTTACACTCCTTGAAATCCACAGCTAAACAACAGGTCGTTTGAGGCAGTAGTTCACAAGAATGCTCAGCTTGAAATAATTAACAAAAAAGTTTGAATAGTTTCAAATATTAGTCACCATAAAGTTTAAGACAGTGAACATGTATTAGAATTTAAAACTAAAACCTGTTTCACCTCATCAAAAATATACATCCATGATGTACGTGACTCTACCATAACAACAACAAAAACTGCCCAATACAGAAGTTACTTTTGATGTAGCAACAATAATGAAAATATTTCTGATCTTCACAATCACTTGAGCTAAGCATCACTGGGGACAAAAGCAGCAGTTCCATAGGATGAAAAGAGTATTTTCTAACAGCAATCTACAAAAATCCATACACTGGTGTATGTTTACATAAAATTGCAGTAAAATTTCTTCCTCAGCTGACTTGATTTCCAACAGATTTCACATGAAACCACGCAATTATGGCATTCTTGAAAAGGGGAACTGTTTATTAATCTTCCAGAAATGTTTCAAAAGTGATGGTTACATGCAAGTAGCCTACTAGATTTGGGAAGGAAAGCGGAGAACTGAAAAAGCAAAAGGGGAACGGCAGAGTTGAGAGCTGGGATGATTCTGCTCAGCCACAAACTCAGGTCTAACAGTCTGCAGATCATGCAAGTGGTTAATGACCTCCATTAATGCAGCAGACCTGACACAGAGGATGAGGAGAAGCTACAATTATTACAACAAAAAACCAAAGAATGATTCTTGCCTGCAGCACATGATTTACTATGGGCAGGCAAAGGTTGGAAACTTCTCCTTTCTGATTTTCGTCATTGTAACAGAACGAGATTAACACATGTAACATTTTCATTTCCATCCCTCAGTAATTGCCAGCACCAATTACCACAGCCAGAGTCATACAGTGATTACATTATTACGAGAGCAGTGAAACAGAAGGATTTAACACCACTGTTGAAAGGGTATAAACAGCAACTACAATATTTAAGGACATGGGAACATTTGTAAAAGTCACAGCATCATTGTGCCACGCTTGGGACAACAAGCACCACACCAGAAAGCACAAGGCTGTCAACAGTTAACCAAGACCTCAAAGCAGCCCCTGCTTTGCCTAGAACCAAATGCTTCTCAATGTGTTCAAAGTCCAGTAGTATTATTTTTACCTTGAATGGATAAAACCCAAAGAGTTCTGCAAACACCAATCACCTTTCCTAACTATGCCCCTTACATAACAAACCTAGCACTGCAGGCCACGTGCATCCTCCACAAGGCACTAATTAGGAACTCCTAGCAGGACAAAAAAAAAAAAACAAAAACAACTTAAAAAAACAAATCCAAACTTTTCAAAAGTAACTAAACAGGTTAAACAACACACTCAGACTTCTATATTGCTGTGACAACTCAGCATGCACTCACAAGGTAGCGGTCTTCAAGCTTTTAAATCAAAGTCTGTGACAGTGTCAGAATGGTCTGTATGAATTCACAGAACCCCAGAATGGTTTGGCTTGGGAGGGACCTTAAACACCATCCAGTTCCAACCCTCTGCCATGGGCAGGGACACCTCCCACTAGACCAGGTATTAATTCTTAAGTACATGAATGAATCAGGCAATTAAGAAATAGCATTTTAAAAGTACCAGTTGCAGAAGAAAGTCCATCAAGTTCTATTAAACAAAAGGATGTAGATACCATTCCACGTTTATGCTAAGCCAAGGAAATTCCAGAAACTGGGAAAGCAGACTGGAGGGAAAGGGCTGCTCTTCCCTGCTTTCCTTGCTTTTGCATCTTTCTCAAAGTGAGCAAGCACCAAGAGATCCTTCAGGATAGATTCATCTTCCCCTAAGACACCCTGACTCTTCGGTAAATCAAACATACAAAAAGCCAACAACACAGCACAAAGAACACAACAATCCTTGAAAAACCCCTTCCTTCCCAAACATCCATACCTGTGGAAGTGCAGTATTGAGCTGCCTCTGCAAGGAATCCCTCTCATGGCCAACCTCATGCAGCTTGCCCTGGGTGAGCGCGAGCGTCTCCTGAGTTTCTCGGAGCGTTTCCAGCAGGCGATCCCTCTCCTCCAGCATGGACACCATTAACTGCTCAAAGTGGGAATCAGCATCTGACTGCAACGGGGAACCTGAACCGTGGCCTCCATTTCCCCCGGCGGGAATCTCGGCCTCACTGATGGTTGGCATCACCTCACACATCATCTTGAAACAAAATGAGACACAACACAGGCCAGAAATGTCGGTCAAACAAATCTAAACAGGAACTCTGAGTGCTGCCCCTAATACCCACTTAGCTCTCCCCACGATAGCATCAGCAGAGGTTGCCAGCACCTTGGTGCTTGCCATTATTTCATTAGAGTGGAGAAAAGGTACACAGTCAACTTAATCAAGGCTCCGCTTCATAATGAGAATCTTGTGACTTCTTGCAAAACCAGATTTTTGCAGCTACGTCTCAAACTGTGACCTCATTTTAATGGATTTATGTTTTTGTGAGCAGTAAACTGCTGCCGAGATCCTTAAAAAAAAAACAAAGATAAGGCATGCAGCCTGACACCAAAAATTATACACTTCACCCAGTAACTGATTACACTGCACATTTTGGGAATCGTTATCTGCTTCTGCCACTGCTTCAAACGTACAAAGATTGCATCTACAACAGTACTTTGAGCTTGTGCTGGCTGTAGAAGGTTCACGGTGGTGAAAGTGATGTATGGTAAATGAGTGGTAAATCCAAACAGTCCAATTCGGGAGATAAAAACATGTAAAGGAAGATAAAAAGCAAAAAATTCGTTATGAAGTGGTAGCAGCTGTCAATGAGGACAGCAAAAGTGAAGGTAAGCAAAAATAATTAAAGGCGGAGAATGAATACAGTTAACAAACGCAAATGTTTGCAAAAGTTTGCAAATGTGAGCACTGCACTACTGGAAGTGAGCGCACTGAACTGGGAGCACCTTCGAGAGACCCTAACAGATCCCTACCAGAGCTAAGGCATCATAAAAACCACAGAAAAAACCCACTCATGTAATCACTGCACACTGAACCAACAAGAAGGTTCTTCAGGCAACCTCTTTCAAAAGCACAAACCTACAAGAACTTAAGGCAAAATCAGGAAAAGCAGCTCCCCAAACCTCTCAGGTACCACAGACTTTGTTCTCAGCCTTAAATCTCACACTCGTATGTGAAAATTTTAAAAGAACAATTCATTCTGAATCTTACCGTGGGTCCTCTCAATCCCTTAAAAGACTTGGAACAGTCTGAAGTGCTTTGTAACATTTTCATGCATGATTACGATAAGCTCTGAATTTTCACCACTACATTATTTACCTTGCTCAATAAAACGAAAAGGCTTGGAAAACAGGCCCCAGGTTTCCTGCAGCACCAGTTCTTCTCTGTTTTAGCAGTTTTCTATTATCCCCCAAAACCTTTTGGACCGCAAAGCACCCATCCAGCTCCAGTCCAATGACTGTTTAACCGAAACACATGAAAAAAAAAAAAAAAAAACAACAAAAACCTGGCGAGGAAAGAGGAGATCCAGTAAAAAGCAGCAGCTTCAGTTAACCCGCCAAGTCCCCGGCACAGAAGAATGTGAAAATAAACTGTCTCAGCTTCCCATCCCTCTATTACCGGCCCATAGGTCCTGCAACAGCTGGGATGGAGGAATCATGTGCTGACGGAAAAAAAACGTAGTCCGATGCAGAGATGCAACAAGCTTCAACAGTTCATCGCTCATAAATTCCACTCAGGTCACAATCGCATTATTAAACAGAGTACGGACAGCAGGGGAAAACAGCACGAGCTTTCTTGTAGAGGATTTGGAAAAGCCTCCCTTCTTTTCTCTTCTATTAATTCCAACGGGAAGCTCTCCTTCCAGCTCCCAGGGTCTTAGTTCAAACATTTATAATCCCAAGAGCAAGGCGCTGGCGTCGCTTTGGAAAGCGAGCAGGGAGCGAGACCTGTTGTTTCCTCTGCACCAGTCCCGCAGACGATGCTCCGCAACCAAGAGCGGGGAAAGAAAGGACCCGGCAGCTCCGGGGGCACCGGCCCGGTCCCGCCGCTGCCCTTCCCCGCGGAGGGCCCGGCTAACAAAGCTGCGGGCGGAGGACGCGGGGCTCTCCCGCTCCCCCCGCCCGTCTCGGGGAGCACCGGGCCGGGCCTCTCTCCTCGCCTCGCTCGCTCCCCGCCGGAGGCCCCAGCGGCGCCGGGAGCGCGGCCGGCCCGGG
>VZSE01006226.1:549151-649109 GCA_013398275.1 Promerops cafer
CGCAGTCGCAGCCCGTGCCGGGGCCTGCATGTGGCGGCAGGGCCCGGCCGGGCGCGGGGCGGGATCGCAGCGCCTCGCCCGGCCCCTGCTGCCTCACCCGGTCCCAGCGCCTCGGCGAGCCCAGCGGCCGGGACCTGCTCTGGGCACCTCGATTCGAAAGGACATTGAGGGGCTGGATCGAGTCCACAGGAGGGAATGGAGCTGGGGACGGGTCTGAAGCACCAGGAGATGCTGAGGGAGCTGGGGGGCTCAGCCCGGACAAAGGCAGAGGACATTATCACTCTATACAGCTCCCTGAGAGAAGGTTGTGGCCAAGTTGGTCTCTTTTCCCAGACAACAAGTGACAGGGCAAGAGGACATAGTCTTGAGCTGCCAGGGGCTGTTTAGGATGGACATTAAGAAGAACTTCTACACAGAAAGGGTGATCAGACATCAGAATGGGCTGCCCAGCAGGCGCTGGAGTCACCATCCCTGGAGGTNAGAATGGGCTGCCCAGGCAGGCGCTGGAGTCACCATCCCTGGAGGTGTCTGAGGAAAGACTGGACGTGGCACTCACTGCCATGGCCTGGTTGGCACCGTGGTGTTGGGTCATGGGCTGGACTCAGTGACCCCAGAGGTCTTTTCCAACCTAATCCATTCTGTGATTCTGTGGAGTGGAGCCGCCAGGTCCCCAGCACAGCGAGGGGCAACTTCACTGACGTAGCCTGTTCTCCACAGGAAACTGGGTTTGGCTACATTGACCATTATTTTTCCAAAACACCACTGAAATATTTTTCCACTCGCATTTCTATAGCTTTTACTCTCTTCCTGGAGCCTTCACCGTGCCCATGAGTTGAAAGTTGAAGTCTGCAGGCAAAGCTCAGAAAACTCCCTCTCTTCACGTTCGTGTTACCACCCTGAATAAAGTAGGTGCATTTTGGACCCTTTTCTTGCTTTTACAGTGGAAAGCTCTAAAAGACATCAAGGGCTAGTTAGGCAGACAGAGGCAAATAATGCCAAAAAGTGGCAGTCCCTGCACAGAAGGTTCTGCATATTTGTGGCTGGATTATGTAGATTAATTTGTAAACAAAACATCTCAACACCTAGCACTGGATGGAAAGGATCACGAATGAGTCAATCTTCCTTTCCCCACATAAGAAATTCTTTGCAAGTTTACTGCATTGTGCTCTTTACCTTTGGTATCTGAGCCTTTAGAGTGAATTCAAGTCACATTTTTTAAGCTTTCCCTGTACAGCTGTGAGGTCTAGAGTACCTTGTTTTCTTCCTGAAGTTTCTAATGTAATTCCATGATTCCGGGAACTGGAACTTTGAGAAAAAAGCCAAGTATGATGAGGCACATTCAAATAATGAATTCTGCCAAATACTGATCAGCAGAGATTTAACACTGAATATCTGAATAACTCAGATCTGACTTTTCAATGTAGGAAGAGTAGCAAAAAGATTCCAAAATGAATTGTTACGAATTAACCTGTGCATAGGTAAATGCCCTTATTTATAAGCTTTGATCCAGATTTTCAGTGGATGAAGAAGACTTCAGGCTAAGCAGCTACCAAGGCAGCATCTTCAAAATAACCTGCTCCAGCAAAACCAAAACAAGGCTGGAAAATAAAGTGTAATTTATGGCTGTGCGAACAAACACCATTCCACTTCAACTCATCACACATAAAAAATGAAAACTAATAATGTTAGTAGAAAGACTGATTTGGCCTGATTTGATTTGTGGTTAACATGTGAGTCAAATAGAAAATCTGTAGATGAAAGAGCAAAACATTAAAGACTGTAATGGGCACAGAGTTGATAATCTCTCTCAAACTGGACACTGCAATATATCCAGATTAACAGATCTCAGAGCCAGGTCATGTGGAATAAATTATTAAGTGAACCTTGGTATTCATGTAGATCCTAAAACATGCAATAACATTTTCTCTCAGTCTGGGATGCCTTGGAATGTGTGGTTTTCTTTTGAAACTAAGTTTTGTTTTGTCCTTAAATGGTTAAAACCAAAAAATGAAGATTTCTACCATGCTATAATCCTGCTTCATTGTGAATGCAAAGAACCTACCACACGATCCTGAATTGAGAATAAAAATGGATGAACTCCATATATTAATTTTCACTTCACCCAGTTTGTTAACAAGGCACAGACGCTCGCATTCAGCTTGCTCAGCTCCTCACGTCCGTGGCTGGATTTCCCATCTAAGAGGCAGGAGGTTTTAGCTGCACACCCTCCTCAGCCTCAAGGAGTTACCACCTTTATCTCTGCCACCTTCAAATCACTCTACACAAGTTTCAGGGGAGGGTGGAAATGCCTGTGGTTAGGCACTTTCTTAAGAAATGGGTTTCAGCCTCGGGTGGGAACAGAGTTCCCATAGCATATAAATGTCTGCTATGTGAGGAGGAGGCACTGTAGAGAGCCAGGTATTTATTCATGCCCAAAAGGATGGCTTCGTCCAGGAGGGAACCTACATCCAGAATATCCTGGCTAAGGAATATGCCTCCCATGTGGCATACTGCAGATACCTTCCTTAGGCACCGGGCTCTGTGAACGCCACACAGAGCCCAGACTGCAGATACAGCAGAGTTTCTGAGGTGCCCCAAAAATATTTGAAAGGCCTGACTTTAAAGCTGATTGCTACTCCCTTGTGCAGTCCACCAAAGCTGGGACCAGATCAGCGGGGAAGGCCAGGACTTGAAATTCTAGAGAAAAAAAGAGAATAACCAGATCTTTGCTTAATGCTCCGTGCTGCACGAAATACACATGGAACAATAATTAAGTCAGAACTCCCAGGCTCTGCAAATACCAAAATATTTCTCAGTCCTGTTTACTTTGTAGTACAAAGAAAACAGTTTCCTTTTCTTCCTTCCTCTTGGGCATGTAACTCAGGATATACCATCCGACACGAAGAGCACCAGCAGCTCAGATCTTTTTAATTAAATGAGTGTGATGTCTCTTTTGTAAGTTCAGCAAGAGGTCTGGCTCCCTGTCCGTGTCATTTAGTGAGATGTAACACTTGTGGATGTGTCTGGAAAGAGCCCCACGTACACCAGCTGACAGCAAAGTCACCAGTCCAGAGACCCAGGTTAAATCTCTCTCCACTCTTTGCACCTCAAAACCCACACGCTGAAATTCAAACAAAGGCTGTTAAAAACAGGGGGGGGGAAGGTTTCCTTTCCTGTCACATGATAAATTAGATCCTAATGTTTATCCAGGCTCAGCAAAGCAGCCAGCCCTTCCTGGCAGCCAGCGCTCGGGTGAGCTGTGGGGTCGGGCCGGGCTGCCCTGCCCGTGGGCTCTGAGGACAAACACCTGCTGCCACCCGGGCCGGCTGCCCTCGCAGCTCCCCTGCTCGCCGAGAGCTCCACGCTTCATTTGTGCCGAAATTTCCTTTGGGAGCCTCAGAGCCACCCCGCGCTGGCACAAAACCTCTGCTGAAAATAGTCCAAGATCGCCTGCGCAGTTTTTCCCCCTCCCGAGTCGAGCTGATGGTACCTTATTTACTCCTTGTCCTTTACAGATGACTTAATGACCTAGCAGCAAAGTGCATTTTGAACACATTTCGGGCATTTCATACCAAAATGAATAGATGCAAGAACAGGATTTTGCCAGCAGCACTGATTATCCTTTTGTCAGCAGATAGACGTGACCCGGACCATTCTGTTGCCATAAAAAGATGTCTCCAGAGGTTGCTAGACAGAGGAGACACTTTGCCTGAGGGAGAAGGAATGAGAGGGAAGAGGCTGGAAGGTGGCCTGTGGAGAAGAGGACAAAGGTAATTAATGGTTATGCCCATTTATAAAGATAAGTGCACCAGTAAATGTGCCAGCCCTTGGGCGATGGAAGCCACGATTTCTACAAACCCCGACACAGTCCTTTACATGGACATTTTATTTCTATAATGTGGGTCTACATGGATCTATGCTGGATTCAGGCAGGTGTAAATCAAATGGGAATTGGCTGCTCTGAAACTGAAGAGGGTTTTTCACTTGGACTTAGGAAGAAAAGTCTCTACAAAGCAACTGGAGACACGGAGAGGACTCCTAAAAGACCAAATGGACTTACACAATTTATTTTAGTGGGAATCATACCTATGTCAAGACCATAAATGTTTTTTAAATTTGGCTGTTACTCTTGCAACCAAAACCACATATTCTCACTCAAGTACAAACCTGCTGAACTCGAAAAGGCTTTCAGCTCAGTTTCAGCTTCAGTTGTGCAATTTGCAGTTCAGAATTATTTCACCTGCTGTCTTTTTTTGTATGGATTTACAGCAGCAGAAATCCCCTTGAGCTAAAAAGAATTTCTAAAGCCAAGTATTGTTTATTTCAATCAGAAATTAAATACACCCCTAATATCCAATTCAAACATGGTACATTCCCTCACTGTAGACTGATTTCAGCCATCTTCAGATAGTTTATAGCTATAATGAAAGGTATCAAGCTAAAAGTGCATTCAGTTGCAAGTTCAGGACAATAGAGTTGCACATTATTTAGTTAAGCATTTTTAAAAAGATAATATTTTTCAGAAAGGCCATATCCCTGTGACGTAGCCGTGAATAGTATTGGAAAAAGAAACTGGAGGATTCAGAGCCAGCTGTGATAATGCAGCTCCTGCCTAACTAGAGCAGGTCTGGATACATTCCACCTGGCTGACCACGTACAGCATGAACCCATTTACCCTGGGCTGCCTCTGTAATCAGTGGAGCGAGGGAGCCACTCCATGGGAGGAGTGATTCAGACCTTTGGTGTGGTCCATGAATCACCTGCCCCAGGTGCCTGTCTGTTCCCATGGGCTCCTGAGGGAGCCCAGGGCAGCCGGACTCTCGCCGTGGGAGCTGGGCTCAGATGTCTAAAGCAGCGTGGGATGAATCTGGATGTTGGGGGATCAGCACAGCTTGTTGCTGTGGGAAGGCAAGGGAAATGGATGGGATTGTCCACAGAAAGGAGCGGGGCTGTTCCTGGCGTCCTTGCTGCGGATTGAGCAGCCCAGGTTTGTCTGTCTCGGTAATTTCAGCCGGTCTGCAATTCAGTTACTGTATTTGCAAGCCTGGAGCCTAGAGCTGCAGAGCCACGGCAGCCTCTCAGGGTGGAGAGCCATAGAAACACAGAATGGTTTGGGTCGGAAGGGACCTTAAAGATGATCCAGTTCCACCCCACTGCCATGGGCAGGGACACCATCCACTGTCCCAGGCTGCTGCAAGCCCTGTCCAGCCTGGTCTTAAACACCTCCAGGGGTGGGAAGTCCATAACCTCTCTGGGCAACCCATGCCAGGGCCTTATCACCCTCTCAGCAAAGAATTTATTTCTTGTCTCTAATCTACACCCACCCTCCTCCAGCTTAAGGCCATTCCCCCTTGTCACTCCATGCCCTTGCCCAAAGTCCCTCTCCATCTCCTTTGTAGCCCTTTGAGGTGCTGCAGGGGGCTCTAAGGTCTCCCCAGAGCCTTTTCTTCTCCAGGATGAGCAGTCCCAACTCCCTCAGCCTGTCTTCATTCCAAGAGAAAAGAACTATGTTATTTTTATTCCACCCCCCCTTATACAGACAGACTGATCCCCGAGTGAAGTCTACAGACATTGAGCCTTTCACCTCTTCTCCACAAGAGAGAACAGCTGGGTTCTACCTGGATCACTTCAGTACTGAGGCTTCAGCTTTTAGAATGTTTTGAGACCTGGTAAGAGAAAAAAAGATTATATATTTTACTATATTTAACTATTTACTATATTTAACTATTAACCGTATTTTAATTATATAGTTAAAGTTTATAAATAGTCCAACTGCAGGAAAACAACAAGAATTTGCATGTGAAGTAACACTTCTGTTCCTGTAAATCAGTGTTTGAAGGGAAAAAATAGGAATTTTTTTCTGCTTTGTCTGCTGTGCAAAGGCTCCTACTGTTTCAAGTGGCTTTGGAGTAGGCACTAAGCAAAGTGGACCACGATTTCTATGTACTCAGTGTCCTCTACTATTAGTCCTTCATACTGTAGTAAAGTAGATAAAAGCATTTGAAAAATAAAGAGACCTCAAATAGCACTTAAGCCTATTTTTAATCCTTACCTGACCAGATTTCAGGTGATAACATACCTTTCATTACATGTACATTGCCTGCATGGAATTGTTTGCAGCAATCATCACCTTCATTATTCAGATGTGCACTGAATTGAAGCATTATCCTGTGTGTGTGAAGATAATAATGTTGGGAAAGTATTAGTCCCAAATCATATGTGTGTGACAAGGCTGAAGGGTTTTTTTGTGCAACCAGCTTCAGCTTACAAGCAAATGAAAATGTAAATAACACTTCCAGTGAATCACCAGTTTATGCATGAGTTAAAATGTTTATTTTCACCATTTTGGAACTCCCCACTGTCTTCACAGTATTTACTAGGAATATTAATTTGCTAAAATGAATTGGCTGAGATGGTGACTAAAAACCAAGATGGCCTCAAAATGAAGTCATAAAGCAAACTGCAACAGATAAAAATTATAAAAACTATGGACACTTGCATTGGCAACAGCATGTTTGGCAAAAAACCACCTCCAGTTTCAAGGTGAGCCTAAGGTTCAGATGAAACTGTCTGCCAATAGATATGATGTATTAAAGTGCTGTCAAAGTCCAGTTCCCAATAATATTTTCTGTTCTGACTGGTAGCAATTCTGCCTAGACAACCAGGTCATTTCAGACTAAATGTCACCTTTGGCATTTGGAGAAGAAGGTTACTAGGTCAGGATCCGACACAGAAAATGAGAATAGGTATAAGCCAGCTAATGGTAACCATTCAGCTCAGACCACCTACCAGCAGCCTAAAGCAGCAGAGTGACATTTAAAAGCAATCAGAGTCAGAGGAAACCTTCAGGGAAAACAGGCAATACTTCAGAAAAAGCAGCTCCACATTTGCCAGAGGAAAAAAACCTTTGGGAACAGTGCTCAAGTCGACTTGAAATAAATATCAAGAAAAAGAATGGAAAAATATAGAAAATTGGGCTTCTTTTTAAATAAATTCCCTACCCACTTGCTTCTATATTGGCCTGTCCTCACCCAGTGTTATCACTGTGTTGTGAGTGGTCTCATCCTTAGCTTTTGAAGAAAATACCATCACTTTGAGCAAATTCCCTGCAAATTCATAAACCCAGAGCACGCAGCACACGGCCTGGGTGAGACATGCTGTGGAGAGGAGATCCTCATGGAGAAGGCAGGATCCTCCCTGATGCCAACAGGAGCAGGGGCTGCCTTTGCACTGCCTTGCTCATAGGGGTTATCCCTACTGCTGGATTCACAGTGCCCTAAAGTAAGGCAGTTTTAGGATTCCTATCTGAAATTTTCATTTTAGTGCTGCCATGATATCCTAGTTTTGAGATGAATGGTTTAAAGATGCTCAAGTCCTTGCAGAACCGTGTGTTATTTTAATAATGAATAAAAGCACAGTGGAAGCCCTGCATCCCTTCTTTGCTGGCAGAGTGTCTGTCACTAATCTGGCCCAATTTACCTTCTTTCCCCACAGAAATCTCCTCTGTAAAACCTATGGTCAGCTCATACTGCCTCCTCCAGCTGGAGTCAGGCTTTGTGTGTGCAGCTTGTGCTGCTCACCCATCCCGTGGGTCACTCTGAGTTCAGGCCCCTTACAGGAATGTCTTTATCTGCACCTGAGGTTTCATCCAGTGTGTCCTCAGCTGCCATTGAGGTCTCCAGGTGTCGTCTTTTGACTCAGCTACCAACAAAAGGTTTGTCCCTGCCTTGTGCCAGATAACACTGAGTCACTTAAGTGTTCCTTTTCCCTTTTTCTGTTTGCCTGAATGCTTTGTTCCTTTGCACAGAGGTATTTACACAGCTTTTGTCAAATTACAATTAATTAAGGCTGGCTGTTACTAAATAAAAAGTCATTTACTATCTAGCTGCTGAAGGTGAGGTGACATGATGTGTAACCTGGAAAAAAAAAAACCACAAGAGAAAAAGGTATGAAAGGTTGGCCTGTCCCTGCTCTTGGTTAGGAATCATCATCATTTCTAGGAAGGTGGACAACAGCTGAACAAGCCTTGCCGTTGTCTTACACTAATCCTTAAATGAAGTGAGAATAACGTGTGTGAGATATAAAAGGGAATCATTCATAATAGAAGAAACCAGCAGCCCTGATACTGTTCATCTGTGCCGTAACAAGCAGGGGAGCTGATTTACTTTGAAGCTAAATTCCCTGTTCCCCTGAACACAGTTCATATTAAAGACCCTTTGACCACACCATCTGTTTGCATTGTAATCCACATCTAAAAGAGTCAACAGAAATATTGACTCAAGAGCTGGGTCTAGCTTAGGCCCGTGAGTTAAGCTCCCACAACACACTTAAGCTTTTGCACAAAGAGCTACAAGAACACTTCTCACCTTTTCCTTTCGTGTTACAATCAATCATCCAGCACCCCAAACAAAGGTCAGGTCCTCCCCCAAAGGCAAACAATACCTTCCCTTTGTCTCTCAAACAACTTTAAATAACAATGCCTAAAACTTCCAGGAATCATTAGCATTTCTTTATGCACAAATGGGAAATAATCAGTCTAGCCAAGGTGAGATTACTCTGGCAGTTTCAGTCTGGTGAAGTGCTGCCCTCAACACAAAAGCCATCGAGGAACTTGGCACTAACTATCTCTTTGCACTCTTCACCTGTGAATCCAAAGGCTGAAGTGTCAGGGACTCGCCTGCCTGGTGCTGGAGTCACTTAGGGCACTGGAAAACCACAAGAAGAGCAGTACTCTTCCTTTTATTTTGGCCATGTAACATTTCTAAATTTCTTCTGTTAGATAATTTCCTCTATATCTCCAGATGCTGCCTGCAAAAGCAGAAGCAACAGGGAAAAAGAACAGAAGGTTAATTTCAGCATCACGGGTTTTGTATTGACCCAAAACATTAGACTGAAGGAAAATGCTGAAAATCACAGAAACTGCTCTAGTGTACAGCAGGATTTAAGCCAATTCTTGCATTTAAACCTGCGAGAATAAAACAATGGCTCAAAATCACTCCTGCTCTGGCTGATCCTGGAGATGCAGCAGCTGGCTCTGAATTTGTACTTATGATTAATGAGTTGGCCCAGAAATACCACCTTTGTTTCTACCAGAATTAGGCTGCTCTTGGAGATTGCCATAGGGATATATTTCCTTACAGACACAGTATAGAGCGTATAAGGGACAGACAGAAGTTGGAGAAGGAGTATTGAGAAATAGCCCTGTCAGGAAAATCTTGTTTTCCAGATTATATCAAATAACCTTACTGAGGGGTGTGTATATGCATATGGAAACACACACTGTACACACACAGGTACGTGGACACACATGCACACAAGCACATCAGGATTTGGGAGACACAATTTCCATGTCCAATACTCTCTTTCTCTCCTGTAATTAAATGTGCAGTCTCCTTTCACCAAAATAACATGGCACCAGTTTGATTTTAATATATCTATAAGCCATGTACAAACAGAGGGGTTCTTTGCATGAATATTCAGCATTTACCTGCCACATGCCCATAGATACTCAGCAAATAAAGGAACATTCAGGCATAAGTGGTACAACAAAAAGTTCTTCAGTAGCAGATTTTTGCCGTAAACAGTCATCGAATTTTATGCCAGCCAAAACAGTGATAATTTAAATTTTTATCTGTCAAATCCAGCAAAGCTTTGCTGGATTGGGTTGTTTTATCCTGTCATGGTCAGCATGTTTAGTGACAGCAATGGAGATGGTTCCTGACTCCAAGTTTTCAGTGCTTATGGAGATAGCATGTCTCAGTTACAGCCAAAGTGCTGCAGAAAAGCCTCTGTATCCAGACACCAGCTAGGTCATAGCAAGGTTTCCAAGTGCACAAAGGACGGGTTTTTCAGCTCCTAGAGTTCACTTTGGTTGCATGATTTAGAGGCTTTTTTTGTCTGCCTTTAATAATGCCACCTTTGTAGTACCAAAACACACGGCCCAGAGTAGCTGGCAGCTCCCTGTGGCCTGCAGCTCTCCCATTCCTTCTCTTTGCATGGGAAAAAGAAACAATAAGCAAACCAGGAAGCTGCCACTGCTGCTGTGACACCTGACATGATAATGTTGCAAAACCAGCATACTGCCTGACCTGCTTACAGGTACCGTGGCAATCCCACCCGTGCCCATTTTTCCCTAGCTGAGGGTGTCGTGCCCTGTTTGAATGCATTAAAAACCACTGGAACAGGCTGAATAACCAGGGGTGATTCAAGAACTGTCAGTCCTCTCCAAACCACCAAGAAAACGAGTGTTTGTGCTCCCTCAGGCCTGCGTATTGGAATTATTCAGCATTTAATGATGAGCTGGGGGATGAGTTTGTGGGAAGGAGATAAGGGATAAAAGTAACCTTCTAAAGGAAAAAATTGAACAAGCCTATGGGCCACTCCAGGTACCCTTTAAATAAGAGAAACTGGGATCTGATTTCTCTATAATTCCTTCTCTAATTCCCCTGAATTAGCCTGTGGGAACTTCTCAGCCCTCACAAAACAAATTGAGCTCCCCACAAGTCAGACCCGAGGAACAGACATCAGACTTGCTGGTGAGGCCCCTTCTGGCAGAAGACCTGGCTCAAGCCTATTTGAATCAGTCATTAGTAAAGAAATCACCTTCAAAAAAAGTCAGTTCAACCTAAATTCCATCAAACCTAAGAGTAGCGAACCATAAACCAGTGAAAATACTAACCAAGGAAATGGACAAACTTTGTGTGTGAAGCAAACTCGGGATTTCCAAAGGTGTTGGTTGACACTAAATTTGGTTAAGTAGCTGTGTGATGGCATGTTCCCTGAGACTGTTGGTCTAGACACCTCTGTAAACCTTAAATCACAGGAGTCCAATATGCCTTTGGCTTTCAGGCTGCAAAATGATCTGGTCCTTTCACACCCCTCAGCATCTTACCCAGTGGAAGTGATTATGGAAGAATCAGGAATTTCTAGAGCTGAGGATTTCCATCCCTGATGAGGATTCCTGCCTCCATTCCCACTTTAAGGCAAATTAGGTGGAAGGAGGAGATATTCCTAGGGAGAAAGTCATGGTCAGGGTACCTTATGCCATTCTCCAGCTGCTTCTAGTTACCCCCAGTGGCTGGAGGGAGCACAGGCATCAGTTCCACATGCTGAGGAGCTCGGGGATTATTTGGAGCCTTGGCTAAGCACCTTCATTCCCCAGCATATTTATTTACTGGATGCAGGGTGGAAAAAAAAAAAAAAAGGGCCCCATCCACAGAGTTACTGTTACAATCAAAGGCAAGGGTGTGGGGGTGCCTCTTGCTCAGGTCTAACATGAAAATAAGGGTTTTAAATTCTTCCTCAGCCACTGAGTCACGTGAGAAAAAGTTCAAAGTCAGTCAGGGCTGGAGACCTTTAACCATGAAATTTAAGGAATTAAGGGGAAAAAAAATACTGCATGAAGTGAAGTGCCTTATAAACACAGTCTTCTAAGAAACAGTGCAACATTTAATAGTCCTGAAAATCCACAGGCCACATGTAGAATTTGACATTCTGATTTAAAGGTTCTGACATAAGTTTTTTCACATGAAGTTGGTGTTTTTTTTTTTTTTTTTTTTTTTTTTTTTGTAGAAAGTAGACTATGGTTTACAGAAAATTGTATGAGCAGGTCGACAGTGAATAACTTAATTAGGTGGTGTGTAACAGAGCTGCACGCAGCCGTTAGCTAGAAACGTGCACTTTGCTGGCTTTAGCTCTAATTCGTTTTAATTCATCTGCATATATATTAGCTGCTTCATGCACAAACATGCAGCTACACACACACACAAGCTGGAGCTTTACCATTCCAGCTGGAAACACAAATGGAAGCACCATGTGCTAAACTGGTGCCGAGGACAAAAAAAAAGAGAAATTATTTCTTAATATTTAGCCCTGCTGTCTCACGTGTCTCGTTCCAGGGAGAAGTGGAAGTGAGGGGATTCGCCAGGAGATTTCATTTCCGTTCCTGCGCTCGGCCTCTGGGCTCCGGAGGGCGCAGCAGCCCCGCGGGCAGGGGGAGCCTCCCGGCGCCGTGCGGCGGGCTGGGGCGGCCGGCAGGCAGCGCGCTGCGGTCCCCGCGCTGCGGTCCCCGCGGCCCGCCATGGCAACCCCGCCTTTGGGGCGAATTCCGGCGATCCCGGCTTTCCCACGCTGGGGACTGCACGGCCAAGGAGCTGTGAATAAATTCTGCTTACGCTGCGCGGAACAAAAATTAAACAATGTGGGATGTGAGGCACAGACCTGCCTTTTAATTCACATTTTCTCGGCAATTTCTGCTCAAAATCTGGCAATATGCCTGGGAGTGACAGAAAGCACCTCTCAGGAGATGACTGGGAGGGAAACAAAGATAAGATTTAGCTCAGTTGTTCACATACAGACATTAATGGCAAGAATAGTTTTACAGTTTCATGTTTATGTCAAACCTTTCTCACACTTACTATGCTGTCTATAAAATCTAGTACCATGTTTCCATACAAAAAGCATCAATTTTCATACAGAAATTTAAACTTTGTACTTCCTTTTTGCCACGGGCAGCGTGTATGCTTGCAGAATAGCTGCTACAACCCTTTTAGGAGTTAGACCACAATAAGAACTGCTCAGATTAAATTCTGCAAGTCATTTTTTTTTAAGTTAATACTCCTGCTGCGATCAGTAGGATTAGCAGAATTAAGAAACGGAGAACAAAACATTTTAAAGATCGTGAGCATTTTTAATGGCAAGATGATTGCTTTCTGTAGAAGTTCTGTAGAAGTTCTGCAAAGCCAGGCTCACCTGTAAATGAAACACCTCTGTCTTGGTTTGAAAAGACAGGTGCCTGCTAAGGAAGGCAGGAGCCTCCCTTGAAATGGAAAATGTAAACCCCCTCTCTCCATATTTTGAAATTAAAGGGCTCTCAGGCAAAGATATGGGAATAGGAATAACAGTTCTTTACTAGGAAAAACTAAAAACACAAATGCAATAGCACAAGCAAAGAAACCACTGGCAGAGTCAGAATCCCACCTGACGCCCTGTTGGGCAGGGTGTTGGTAGCATTCCCATTAAATGTTGGCTGCAGTCCTCCTGGATGTGGTTCTGCTGGAGCAGGGATCCTGTAGAAGGATGTAGGTTTCCTCTGAAGGTCCAGTGGTGCTGTAGATGGGCCTGATCTTTTTTTTCTAGGAAGGCAGTAGGAAAAGGCTGCCCTGGTGTCCCAAATACCAGTTTTTTTATCCAGGTAGGAATTCCTGGCTCCTCCCCATGGGCGGAGCATCTCTCAATGAGACTCCATGGCCCGTTAGCAGAAAATACTTCCTTGAGGGAGGATTGGTTGTGGGAAAGATCAAGAAAACTGCCCCACCTGGCTTTATCAGGTGGCCAATGAACAGGAGATAACTGCCCCACCTCTGACAGATGGGAATAGAATACACACCCCCAACTGAAGACAACCTCCCACAGAAAGTCCCAGCTGGGTGGTTTTCACATCTCCCATGACAATGGTCCAGTTTTAGGTCTGTGTAACTTCACACAGCACCAGCGCCTGCTCTGAAGGCTCCAACATGATGTAGTAAATAAACAATACCAGTCTGAGAGCTATTTGAAGTATTCGGCAGAGATACAAAGTTGACGTTAAGCTGCTTTCCTTAGCAAAGGCACTTTTTTATTACATGTACTGGAGACGCCCCAAGACCTCCCTTGGGGTTGTTATTTTTTATCGAGCAGAGAACACACACAAACGCCTTCGCTTTGCTGCAGGAGCTGGTTCCCGGGAGAGCTGTCTGCACTTCTGTGACCTGCCCCAACACAGCTCGAGGAACCGGCAGAAAGGAGAGCCCAGCTGCCATCCACGCAGGAGCTGACACACAGAGCACTTGGAAAAGGCTTCCAGCTTCCACAGCCGACCGAGTCAGACAAATCACCGAATTCAAACTCAACCAGGATGGCCAGCTTCAGGGATTTCAGTGGTGTCCATCCATCACATCGTGTGTCAGCCTGTTGTTCTCACTTCAGCCTGCTTTAAGAGAGGCATGTGTAATGCTCTCAGGAATGAGGCAGGAGCAGGAATGGTTCTGTGGAGGGGCTATTCAATGATTAAGAGTTGGTTCCACGCAGATTCCCACGCAGAGACCTGCATGACTCTGCCTTTCCCAGCAGCTGAGTAAAGCCCTGCTTCCTTCTCTCCCTGAACCTACAGTGCACATTGCAACACACCCTGCTCCCGTGAGGCAATCCTCAGCTGCGACAGTTTTTACTGAAACACAGATTCTCCAAAGTTCCCGAACCCCTCCTCACAACTCCTTCCCCCAGCCCTCAGCTCACCCCCACGATTCCTATTTTTATGGTAGAAACTGTGAGCTAATTTCTCTCAATTCCACCAGAGCACCAAACCACTGGCAGAGAAAAGCAATAAATCAAAGAGGAAAAACAACCTAGAAAAATATTTGTGCTGGAACACATTTTAAGGATCTAGGTGATTCATGCAGAAGAAGAAGGGCACAAGGCAGTGATTAGAAATAAATTTGAATTGAAAAATACTCAGCCAAAAAGCCTGAATTAAGAACATGCTGAGCGCCAGAGAGAGCTTGGAGACACAGTCTGTGTTACAAAGCTTTCTGCATTAAACAATTAAATGAAGCAATTAGATTGCAGAAAGGAGACAATTATTTTAGGAATGAAACAAAGGCTGGAGGAAATGCAGCTGCCTGAGTGTGAAGAATGGAGAAAAGGAAACCAAAGCATTGCATTTGAAATGTTCACAACACCCAATTTGTGTAAGAGGATTTTTAATTAATGGTCTAGAAAACGTCTTTTAACTCAGTAATGGAAATAATGCAATTTAAAAAAAGAAAACCACCTCAATATGTGATTATAATTGATATCTTCAAAAATCATAGGCAATGGGAAGCAAGTGCTGAAAGGGACTGAGAAGTGACATGGAAAAACAACCCTCCTAGATGAGAATTCTCCCGAGATGGCACTTTTAACTCTCCACATGTTTTGATGTGCTGTTTTCTCAAGGCTGTGAGGAAAGATTACTCTCAGGAGACCAAAACGAAAAAAGGTTTGAGTAATTCCTCACAGGCAGATACTCTTGCAGAGCATCCTAAAGGATTTGATAAAACGGGCAATTAAGTTGTCTTACTCATTCACAGCTTTAAGTGCAGGCTGACACTCCACAGAGCACCCAAGCCTCTGTCAATTCGTTCTGAGCACGTCCTCTAAAAGCCTGGCCAAGCTTACACTAAACCAGAAGCCGGGCTTTTAATTAATTATAAAACAAATATAACATCCTTAGCACAGCATGGCTAGCAGAGGAAAAGGGAAGGAAGCCTACCCTCAGGCTGCCTGTCTCCCAAGCACACTGGGACTCGAGTTTAGGCTCCTGAGGGCTGGCAGGGAATCTTTTTTTCCTTCCACCTCCCTGAGTGACAGCATTCAAATGCTGCTGCTGCTGGCAAACTGCAGCCTGTTTAGCACTTCTGAGAAACTCAGTGACAAAACACTTTGCCTTTTGTCTTTAATGTCCCAAGAAGCGCAGTGGTAGCACAATGCCTGTTTAGCACCACTCCTTGCTTTCAAAGAGTCCTTAACATCCACTTTCTCCCAGTCAGAGATCTCACTGCAGACAGCAACCCCATCAAACAAGAAAAAAACCCGTTCCATTTATTTTGGTTTTTTTTTTAAGGAATTATTTTTAATGAAATGTACACAGAATTATACAATATAAAACTTTAATTGAAGTTATAAAAATATGTATATGAGTTCAAGGTGTTTAATTTGAAAAGATTGTCAACTGGATCAGCAAACCCTCTCTTACAAATTGCACTCTTTATCCCCCCTCCCAATAAAAAGATTTTGTTCCCTTTGTTTCAGTTGATTTTGCTTTCACATAAACAACATTTTAATCTCTCATAAAAGTGGTCTTAATTGGCCCTAAGCTATGGCACAGATTGATGCAGTCTAGGTCATTCATTTCAGACACAGTAGAAGGATGTACAAAATCCTTAAAGAAACAAGAGGTTTTTATCTCCTGAAGCAGAGTATTTCTTGGAGCTGACGAGTGCTTGGCTACAACCAACAGGTTATTCCAACTGATTCCTAAAATATCCTAGCTGAATGCAGTAGGCAGTATACTCACTCTTCTTATTCCACATAAATCTCCCGGGTGAAGCAGAAGACTTATTAAAAGTGGGTAAGAAAAGCACTTCAGCAGAGAGAGTGGACTTGGAGCTGTTGCAGAGCTGTTTGAGCACTCACATAACTCATCCTGCTCACGTCCACTCCTCTGCTCTGCTCCCAAGGAGTGCTCAGAGGCAGGAAGGAAAAGCTGCTGGAGCAATCCTTTTCTTTAGATACTGCAGAATGGGTACTCCTGGTGTCTGTGAAACTAAAATCTCCAAAACCCCTGAGCTGGTCATCCAGCTGCAGCTCAGCATCTCCTCCTGAGAGCCTGGAATTGACAACTGATACAAGTAAAGGGAATTAGGACTTGTGCCCAAGAGGCACACAGGTGGCAACTCCTTTGCCTGGATACAACCAGTGATACTTAATATCCCACAATTGGAAAGATACTGAGAATCAGCAGGCAATCCTGGAATGGTTTGGGCGGGGGGGGGGACCTAAAAGATCAGCCAATTCCAACCAATGACTCCTTCCACTCCACCAGGTTGCTCCAAGTCCCATCCAGCCTGGCCTTGAACACTTCTAGGAATGTGGAGAAGAATCCTTGAAGGGACAAATCCCTGACTGAAATGACTTTTCTATCATGTGAACTTATGGCAGTTTCCACTAACTGCAATTAAGTATTCAAGCCTCACTGTTTGAGCAAGAGGCCCCAGGTGCAATGAAAACTTGAAAATTGTGTCATGATGTTTCTGCAGAGCAGTGACAGGTTACCTGCTGACACCCAGCCTTCACAGCAATGGCACCACATAGAAACAACCTGGAAAGAGCTGAAGTTCCACAGGTGCAGCAGCAATAAAACCTCTTCCAGTATCTAGCCAGGCACTTGGGAGATGTTTGCAGAAACACAGGATCTGTTCAAGCAGTCATGGCTTCATGGGATTCTCCCCCCTGAGGCCTCTACAGCCCTGCATGTCCTGGGCTGTGCAATTGTGCAGTTTCTCCAGCCTTAGGTCAGGTGTGAGGGGCACTGGCTGAAGGTTGTTCCAGATGAAAGCTGAGAACTGAATCTGATACAGGTTCATGAATCCTGTTCCCTCTGTGAGTGGCTCCCACCTTCCAGCACACACGAGCAGCCTCTGTGACACAGGTCATGGAAGGATGCCCAGCAAGGAGCCCAAAGCATGCACAGCTTTGAAAAGAGGCTGCTGTAAACATCTTTGAGACACACAATCTCTTGGATAGTTTCAGGAGAACACTTTCTTCAGGATGCTGAAGGCACTTGGTGCAGACATTTGATTTGATTTTCAAACCCAGGCACATTTTTTCCAAGAAAGCCACCACAATATTTAATGTTCCTCTTGGACTGCAGTCTGAGGTTACAGTTGTCTTAATGTACTTTCATGGAGAGCAAATATAGTTGACAAATTACCTAAGATATTATTTTATGCTACTCCAAAAGAAAAGCCAGCACCCAGCTGAAAGGTTTACTCCTTCTCCCTTTCACACTGTATTTATAATAGGCCATAAAAAAAAAAATCCAATGTCCTCATGAAATTTTAAATTCCAGTTGCCTCAGAAGTGTTCCATGGATGTATTTCCAGTGGGGATCCATCTGAAAAGTGTCTGCAGCAATGCAAATCTTTCCAGGTGAGTGGCAGAACAAAAGCGTGAGAATTCCTACAAAATGGAGTTCAGATCTTGCAAAAGTTAAAATATCTTGAAAGAAGCATCAAACTACAAAGTTCTCCCTGAAAGGAATCTGTTTCTATGTCAATTTTCACCTGAGCACAAATTAACTTATTAAGGCACATAAATAAATGGCATGATAAGCAGCCAGTGATCATAATTTTGGTTCAGAAGAGAAGAAGGCACTCTGACCTTTTTCATTCATAGTTTTACGCTGACTTCATCTGGTTCCAGTGTTCAGCTGGGAGATCTTCTCTTCAGCCATGTCTGCCACCAAATTCAGGTTGCAGCCCCGGAGGGCTTTTATTAAGTCAGCCACCTTTGCATCCTTCCCCTTCCACCTCTGCCACTCCCGAAGTGCCTGAACAAGCTGTTCATACAAATTGTATCGATGGGCTGCCTCTATCCTGTCCAGCTTCACCTCTGACATCCCAAGTTCTCGCATCAGCTTCTTCCACTCTCTCCCAACATTGGCACATATGGTATCAACAGCTGCCTTCAGGAGACCTGAAACAGCAGCAGCAGATCAAGTTAGCCACGGATTCACTAAGAAATGCGAGAAAACGTTTAGAAGTTGTTTTATTTCAGCAAAAAGCCACTACTCTTGTTGTGCTGCACATACCCAGAGTTCTACAGAAGCCACCGGATAGACTTGGAATCCCAAAAGATAAAAGAAAAGGAAGATAAAAAGAGGGGAGAAAACTCCACCCCAGAAAGACGTTTGTGTACACATTTACTGGGGTTGCTGGGGAGCGATATAAGCAGGGATATAACTGTACACATAAAACTATATATATAATAATCCACCTACGTTTTTCATGCCCATCTGGCTCATCATCAGGGGCAAGAGGCTCTTCCTCTTCGAACTGCACCACTTGTGACAGCAAATCGCCCCGATCGATGCGCTGCAGCAGCTCTCTCAGGAATCCCAGCTTGTCGGCCGCGATCTCCTGCTGCTCTATCAGGATGCTGAAGAGCTCCCGGCCGCTTTGCACCATCTCAAGCTTTCGCTTCTTAATTTTGTCGCGGGAGAGGAACTTCATGGAGGAGAGCTCCGCGTCCGACAGGCCCAAGGAGATGGAGTGCAGCAGGCTCAGGAAACGATTCACGGCGCCGGGGGCCGCGCCCAGCACAGGCCGCGCGGGGGGGATTTCGGCGTCCTGTCCCAACCCTCCGGCGGGGAAATCCATTCCTGTTGGCGCACAGCGACTTCCCGGGAACACGGAGAGACACCGGAACGCCAACGACGACACCGACACGACCCCGACCCGACCCGACCCGGCCCCGCCGCGACCCGCCCGGAACTCACGTGACACGCGGCTTTCCCGCCCTGCGCCCGCCCCAAGATGGCGGCCGCGCCGCCGCCCGCCAGGGGAGGGTGTAGTTCCCTCACCGCCGCCGAACCTGGGGTTGGGGACCCTCTGCCCCGAGCCCCTCCCGAGGCAAACGGGCTTGTTTGGTGCTGCTGAATGCAGAGCGTGTGTTGGAGCCGAGCTCGGCGCGGCCAGTGTCCTGCTGCAGGAGAGGCCCCGGTGCCTCAGTGCCTCAGCCCTAGCCCGGTCACAGAATCACGGAATCACAGAATGACAGAGGAGTCACAGAGTCACAGAATCACAGGGTCACAGAATCACAGAGTCACAGAATCACAGAGTCACGGAATCTCAGAATCACAGAGTCAGAATCACAGAGTCACAGAATCTCAGAATCACAGTCACAGAATCTCAGAATCAGTCACAGAGTCACAGAATCTCAGAATCACAGTCACAGAATCACAGAATCACAGTTACAGAGTCACAGAATCAGTCACAGAGTCACAGAATCACAGAGTCACAGAATCACAGAGTCACAGAATCACAGAATCATGGAATCAATTAACTTGAGAAAGACCTCGGAGATTATTGAGTCCAATCTATGACCGAACACTACCATGTCAACCAGAGCACGGCACTGAGAGACACATCCAGTCTTTTGTTTAACACTTCCAGGGACAGTGACCCCACCACCTCTCTGGGCACACCATTCCAATATCTAAGCACACTTTCTGCAAAGGAATGCTTCCTAATGTCCAACCCAAACCTCTCCTGGTGCAGCTTAGACTATGTCTTCTCCTCCTGTTCCCTGGGAGCAGAGCCCAACTGCCCCAGCTGTCCCTCCTGGCAGGGAGTTGTGCAGAGCCACAAGGTCCCCCTGAGCCTCCTTTTCTCCAGGCTGAGCCCCTTCCCAGCTCCCTCAGCCCTCCTGGGGCTCCAGACCCTTCCCCAGCTCCGTTCCCTTCTCTGGACATGCTCCAGCCCCTCAGTGTCCTTCCTGAATCAAGGAACCCAGACCAGGACACAAGACTCAAGGTGTGACCTCAGCAGTCTAAGCCTGAAGTTGGGGGAACCGTAGATGTCCTGTTTAATACTGAATCATTGGACTTCTTGTGAACACCTACCCCTATAAGGGTTAATCTCTGTGGGTTTTTTTTTTTCAAAAGGTGGAAAGAAAAGCAGTAAAAGGATGAAAGGTTCAACCTGGGGATGAGGAGGCTCAGGGGGTACCTTCTTGCTCTCCACAGCTCACTGAGATGAGCATGTAGACAGGAGGGGGTTGGTCCATTTTCCCAAGGAAAAGGGGCTGGATAAGAGGAAAATCACTAGGGAAGGTTTAGGTGGGGTATTAGGACAAATTTCATCATGGAAAGGGTGGACAGGCATTGGAACAGGCTGCCATGGGGAAGTGGTGGAGTCACCATCCCTGGAGGGATTTAAAAGACGTACAGATGTGGTGCTTTGAGACATGGTGGTGGACTCAGCACTGCTGCGTTAATGGCTGGTCTCAATGATCTTAGAGGTCTTTTCCAACCTTAATTGTTCAGTGGTTCTATGATTCTATAAAGGGCTTTCTCCACCAAGAGCAAGAAAGGCCACAACAGAGCCCTGCTCCCACAGAGATGCCATTCCCATAGTTTCCCTGCCCAGGGAAGCAGACTCTGCCCTCCCTGTGTGGCCCCTGCTGCCCTCAGAGACCCCCAGCCTTTCCCTGGAAACACAGGGCATGCAGCCTGGCCTTTGTTCCTCACGAAGATTAATTGTGACACAAAGTACCTCCTGGCCTTTGAAAGGGAGGAAATAGGGCAAATGCTAAGTCCCTGTATTTTAGAGGCGACTCTTACACAAGGTGGAAGGTTGTGAACTTCTCTTCAATGGGAAAGATCAAGGTCATCCCGTTGTTTTGTAGGTGCATTTTGGCTTTTCTTCTCAGCACATGTAGAAAGTTCAGAGATTTCCTTGTTCCTTCTGTGAGCACTGGCATGTTGATTCCCCAAGCCACCCCATTCCTAAGTTGCTTCCAGCACACTTTAATTTATTATTCTTACAACACACTCACAGGCTTCTGTTCTCTCATCATTAAAAGGTTTCTGACTGATAAATGGACTTAAGCACTATCATCTTCCTCATCTCTGTCTCCACTGTCACATTCCAACGTGAAGGCCAACCCCCAAAACATTTCTAAAACTCCCACAGGCACAAGCCCTCCTCAGATAAACCCACTAGATATTTTTGTTTATTCCCTAAATGCTGCAAACTGGAGGGAATTAACTTGTTACAGGGTCTTTGCAAAGCAAAGAGTGAGAGGAAGTGAGCTGGGACAAGATGTGCCTGAGTTAAGAGGTTTATTTTTTTTTTGCAACCCTGAATATACTTTAAACTCAAGGAAAGACATTAACAAAAAGGGTAATGTAGGAGAAATATATTTGCTGTGTGTGCATTAATTTATGAAGCAGGAGTAACCCTTGTAATGGTATAAGAAGTATAAAATCCAACTAAATAAAATTTCTTTATAATTTTGCCAAGGAAGGTGTCTCTATAAAACAGCAGGGACCAAATCACATGGTGCCTGGTGATGGCAACCAGCCGAATTCAGAGACAAATCTACATGAGAGAAGTCCAAATCAGTACAATTTATACCTTTATTCTCTATACCCTGACATGCAATTGAAAACATCAAGTGAGATTTTAATCAATCCATACAAACCTGGTGGCCAGATTCAGCACTGACGTACGAGGAGCATGAAAGTGACGCTGCAAATTTATATAATTCCAGAGGTGTCTAAATTAGTAACAAATGTGAAACTAAAAGACACAGATCAATATTTAATTAAGACTCTCAAATGCTTTTAAACTCCCTCCTATGGGAAGGCAGAGTGATTGAGCAGGGTCTTTTATTCTGCCCGAACCTGACTTGGACGCGTTCACCGATGAAAATACCCCAGCAGCTTGCTTTACTCCAGTGATTTCCTTTGGAAACAATTCCTGGAGCTTTGGCAAAGAAAGTATTAGGCGAGATCGAAAGCGCTTCCGCGTCAGAATAAAACTTAATAGAAACGATTTAGTGGAGCAGCTCAGATTTCAGTGCAAGTCCCCCAGAAATTCAAGTGCTGTGAACCATCCGGCTCCTAACCAAATAATCCCCAGGTTTCTCGAGGCAAGATGAGTCCTTGCAAAATGCTGCAGAGGGAGCTCGAAGCCTGGGAGTGCTTCAGACTTAGCTGTGACTTCACGGTCCTTGCTGGAGGAGCAGGGCAAAGAGAGCATGAAAAGATTAATTTCAGCAGAGCCCTCGGGGAGGTGTCGACTACCAGGACATTCAGGCAAAAAACCACCCATTTGGGACTGCAAAAATGGCAAAGTGGGGGGCTGTCCTGAACCTCGGGTGACCGAGGTGTGTTTGTGTGGAAACTCGGGAAGATCCTTCGTTATTTCCAGCCAAGGCAAGCGACATTCTGCTGGCCCAGAGAAACTGGAGTATTTAGGAGCTGCTGGGCTTTTAAGTGAAGCAGCTTTGATAATTTCTTTAATTTCCCGTGCAATTCGATAGCAGATAACCCAGGGGGGATTTAAAATGCTCATCCTGACAGTTCTGAGACACAGGTGGGGCAAACACCTTGGCACAGACAGTGCTGAGGAACTGTTTCTCTTTTGAGGCCCCGTTGACTGTACACTTCTTTTAATACACCTACTGTTGTCTTCCAAGGGAATTAATGACCTCTCCTTTTTTCTTTGCTGTCGTCAAGATAAGAGGAGATTTTGCATTAAAAAAAAGCAGCCCTCTCCCTACTAGCAGAATTGGGCTGCAAGAGGCTTTTAGTTTGCTTGCTTGATTGCTTTTTTACTCCTATGGTGAATAAACTGATTTCCATAAAATTTCTTAATGTACTTATCCAATGCCTCTCACCCATTTTTTGCAAAGCCCTAAAATGCACATTTTCAGCAAAGAGAAGACAGTTTCTGTATTTTCTTCTGTGAATGAATTGATCTGTACATGTTTATTTTGTCAGCTGTCACCCTTCTGTTGCTATAACATCCAGTCTGGAAAGAAGTGCTCTGGTAAAGAAACTCATTTGTGAAGAGACTGAGGATCTTAGGAGAAAACTGTCCCTGACAAAAGGGCCTGTAAGAAACATCAAATTATTGTGGGTTGAGAGAGAAAATCAGAAGCAGAGTGTGGGAAAAGTAAATAAGTACTGAAAAGAGAGTGAACTCTGGCATGACTAGGTTGTATACAGATAAAAGATCTGGCCAAGTAACAACAACAACAAGCAATAAGTTGTTAACAGATGCTTGAACTTAATATTGAAACAGCAGAAGTGTTGATTTAATTCTGTTGATACAGTTCTGTTGTGTTATTGTTGGCAGAAGAAGTTAGTTTAACTTTAGGGGAAGGGTAAATTGTAGACTTTTGTTTATTTGCTCCGGCTAAAAACCTCTGACTTGACTTTTTACCTATTTTTGTAGTGAATTTTCATCATACCATGGAAGTATGAAATCATTCAGACAAACATTTCACATGTCAATAAAGCTGTGTGTATATATTAGCCCAGCACATCTCATTCCTCTGAACCATATTTATTACTTAAGCTCTGCAACATCAATTTTGCACTTGGAAAAACAGAAGAAGAGAGAAGACAGAGCAAGGGTTGTTTGCAGAGGAATGTCGTTGTGAAATGACAAAACATCCCTGAATAATAGTGAATGATCATTAGAGCTCTTTTGGGGCCCTTTCTGTTTCTATTCAGTTTAGTTCCTGCTCTGTGACTGGCTGAGGGCAAAGCAAAGCAAGTTAAGATCCAAACTGGAAGTTGCAATTCGTCCAGGGAAATAATCCAGCAGCTCTGATTGCCAGGTTTGGAAGCTAATACTAATTCATTTCTGCAGAGTATGTATAATTTGTTCTTTATTTTCCTGAGCTGCTCTATTGCCAGTTCCTAAACCAGATAAAACCATGAAAAAGTAAATACTTACCACAGTAATGTTTATTTTCTGTAAATTGAGGTGTTTTTCTTCATTCTCCATCTTTGTATTAGAAAATACAATATTCTGAGCATCTATAAAATAAAGCTTAGGATAACAAGAATAACTATTTTTCAGAAAAATTGATCAATTCTGCACCACTTTGGAGTATTTCTTACAAGCTTGTAATTAGTTCTGTACCACAGGATTTCATCCTCCCACCCAAGGAAAGGTTTTCTTCCCCTTTCCTTACTGAGGAGCAGCACTCCATTGCCTGCTGCAGAGCATTGCAGTTGAAATTATGGCAGCAGGGATTTCTCTTTTTTTTTGGTGTCTGTGAATATTCAGCTCTTATCTCTTCTGCACCAACAGACTCTGCTTTGGACCTGGTGAAAAATGTAAACTTTTTCCCAGCCGTGTCTCTGCATCCAGCCTGCAGAGTGGCCTCTTCAGAGACCAGAGAATATCTAAATGTCTCTCAGAGGTACTGAAATTTTGCTTTGGTAAATAAAAATGAGTGAGCCTGGTCACACTTACTTGATTTTTGAGTTAAACTCAGGTACTGTGAACTCACTGCTGTCACTGGAGATGATGACAAGCCAAGAGGTGGGGATTATTTCCTAGAAACAAGCATTGCCTTAGATATCTGGGATTTTCATTCTTCTCAGGACGTGCCAATGCAGTATTTTCCATCTGAGTCACTGTCCTGGAGGTTGGAAGGTGCAAGTTTTTTACTCAATTCCGATTAGAGAGGGAGTGCCTCGTCTGCTCAAACACAGTGCAGTTATTATCCAGTTATTTCCTTTCAAAACATGAATAGTTTCATGTAGCCACTAAGTGATACAGGATATGACTGGGTGAATTACTCACAGGGATTTAGATATAATAAATAAGAAAGCAAATCTGGTTTCATCATCTCTCTCCCTTGATTCTTTGGGGAGGAAGTATTATTTTCTGCTCTCTGAAGAAACGCTGTAATTTGAGCTAGTCCGCAGTGCTGTGGTCAGAACCAGATACCAGCTAGGCCTAAACCACAATTTAGAGTCCATTTTTATACACAAACATGTGGGAAACTTGTTGCATTTGTTCCCAGAGATGAAAAGTCTAGGAAGGGAGCATGACTTCCTGAGAGAAGGCTGGATTAATCTACTACAATATACAGCATTTATTTATTTTCCCTGCCGTCTGTATACTTCAGAAGAACTGAGGAAGTCATACATGCACAGCTTGGTGCCAGAAAAGCCTCAGAGTGAGTTTTCTTTTTTTCCCTTGTGTAGATACAACCAAAATGAAATGACTCTTAGCATGAGATGAGCCCCAAGCTACCCTCTCTGATCACTCAAATATGCATTTAACCATACTTTGCTGTTCTTCACCAGGTTTGGAGTGAGGCTTTTGAAAGGGGGCCTGTACCACACCTTTGCCAAGCACCTAAACCTGGCAGTGATTAATTAATTGCCACTGCTTATCCCCAAGAAGCCCCAGAGGTGGTAACCAGCTCAGCTCACCAGCTCTGAAAGGCAAGCCTTGTAAAGAGGTGAGGGAACTTGGCCTCAGGAGACAAAGGCAGAGAGGAAAAGCTTCAGTAGAAGTTCAGAACTACCTCTCAGTTCTGCTTCTTTTGCTCTCTGGAGAGAGGCTGAGGATGGAGCTGACGTTCACGTTGGTTTGCTCGCAGGAGTTCCACCATTCCTTCCCTGCTCACATCTCCTCTTTTGCACTCCCAGCAGTGCCTGAGGAGGGTAAAATGCCCAAACAGTTCCAGGAGCCAGAGCCCACCAGGCTGCAGACACACAGTGCACACACACCACCTCTTGCAGTAAGCCCACAGCAGTCTGGCCTGCTGGGATTTAGTGCCTCCCCACCTGCAATTACCTTCCTTCCCTACCTGGAGATGTATTTCAGAGATGAATATGCTGAGAAACCTGAGCTGCTCCTGTAATTACAGGCTCCGAGACCCACAGCACTGCCTGGCTTGGCGTGCCTGGATGGCACGTGGCTGTGGGAACACTGGCAAAGGCTGCCCCATAACCCACCTACAAGGGGAATCCATCCTCAAAAAACCACTGCTGTGGCTGTCAGCTCACTTGGGTCAGGGAACAGCAGGCAAAAGCCTTTTCTTCCTCTCTTCCCTCCTTTGCACCTTCTCCTTAGCTCCATCTCATATTTCAGCTGGAGAAGATTACCACTATTTTTTCATTTAGCAGTAAAAATAGAGAATAACCTCTCCTCTCCTCTCCTCTCGCCTCTCGCTCTGAGAAATAAAAAGTTTTACACTTAAGCTTGTTCAGCACAAACACTCTGCTAAATATTTTGTATTTTGATTCTTGTTTCTCATGGTCATCTGAACAGATACATTTCCTGTTTTGGCATGATTTTTTTTCCCAGAGATGGTACTAAGCCAGATGAAAGCTATGACCTCAAAATCCTCAATTTTCTTGGATTTTCCAAGGCCTTTGCCTCATGGCAACCAGCACAACGGTGCACCCAACTCTTCACTGCTCTCACATTGCATCTGCATCGCAATTTATTTTGTCTTTAGCAGACACTGAAGGTTAGAAAAGTAACCTACAACAACTTTCAGGAGTTTTTATTTTATCCAAAGTGAAACCACTCACTCAATAAGTACTGCCTAACCTCATGCAAAGCATGCTGAAAGGAATCAATGGAAATATTTTCTTTGGCTTCAGGTGCCTGATATGGCCTTAAAAATTAAGGATAGAGTTAAAATTCAAAACAAGCCACATTTATAGTTAGTTTTTTCTTCAGAAAGGCCTGTTGGGCTAAAAAAAGAAGGTTAAAAAAAGAACTTTGGTTTTTCTCTGCTATACTAAAAATGGCATGTTGTGTTTGGTTATGGAATAAATAGTGCTCGAATGTGCAAAGAATTGAACCAGAGTTTGAATGGAATTCATATAAATTTTAAGACAGGGTTTTTTCAGTGGCAAGAGGGAGAGAACTTGTTTACTCTGAAAACTTCATAGGAAAATATAAATGTGCTCAAGTGATGTGCAGAACTCTGGGAGAGGTCAGACTCCAGAGGTATCAGGATGAAAAGTAAATTCTTATTGCTTATTGGAAATCACAACAGCCAAAAGGATCATTAACAGCTCAGGACCAGAGAGCGTGGGGGGCTTAAAACCAGAAACATGTCTGTGCCTTGATGTGAGACTTATTCACCCTTAAGCTATTTAAGACTGCAAAATATTTTGCAGGAGGACAGTATCTTGGAAACACAATGACATGGAAACTCAGGAGATTCAGACTCACACTGGCAGCACTCGGGGTGGGAACAGCTTCCTCCTCGGATGCACCGACTGCCGCCGTGTCTTTGCTACGAACCTGGCATGGCAAACAGCAAACAGTGATTCAGAAATCCTTCAGAAATGGCCCATGCAGCCATTGCCAGCAGGACTCTGCCCCATGGTCTGCATTTTCTCTTGGACCAAGCAAATGGATGTCATGACTTCCCTCTTCAATACATTAAGACATTGGGTTTGAGACTTTTTTTTCTTTGATCAAATCCAGGCTGGGAAATGGTTTTGTGCTTATGGTTTTGGGGCAGAAGCATGCCAAGAACAGGTTGAATGCATGTCATGGACATGGTGTCATACCAACACAGGATCCAGCTTTGTACTTACACAAATGAAATATTTGGTTTGCTATCTTTCATCAACCCTGGTCACTGAGAGTCACATCAAGGCATTCTTTGGTCCAGGTATTCTTTGATCACTTCCAGATCCATGCTTCCCTGTTTTAAGTTTCTTTTCCCCCTCCCCTCTATTCCAGTAAATCCTTTCTATCACAACCCTGCCTCAAATTTGCTATTGGCAAAAGCAAACCTTTTTTTTGCATCCCAAATACGAAAAACTTTCAGGAAAAGTACCACAACCACAGTGCAAGTGTTTTTCTGGACGGCATTATCTTATATCTAATGAGCTCATGTGTACTATTTTGTCTTTAAAAACTGACAATCCCACACAGTTACCAGCTAGGCTGTGGTGTACCTGCTTCTGGTGCCCATACCCATTCTCTCAGGACACAATTCCCACCTTCTAACTCAATTTCCTGACTTGGAGCATTAATGTTTTCCATCAAGGAAAGGAGGGTTGGCGTGAAGCCTCGTGCTTTGCCTTCTCACATCACAGTTAAATGGGAGAGGGAGAGAAAAAACTGCAATCAGCAAGTGAGGTTCTGAGGCCAGCTTTGCTTGGACAGGTCCCTCAGGGCAGTGGAAATGTGACAGCCACAGTGGAGCCATTCTGCAGCCAAAAACTCCCTTTGTGCTCTTGGAGATGGGTTTCAGGTGGGATTCACTCATCTCCAAGTGGGTCTCTAAAGCAGCTCAAACACCAACCTACCTGGGATGTTTTTAGGAAGATGTCTCTGCACTCCGAGCACAAGGAGGGTTGGGAACAGAACCTGTCCCACAGGAGAAACTCTTGGATATTTAAGTTTATTTCAAATAAGTGTTCAAAGAAAAAGGAAAAAAAACCAAAATAAAACAGATTTAGTATATATTTGCTTTTCTTAAAAAATGATTCCATGAAAGAATTTTATAGATATCTAAGTAGTAATACAGATTTTTATATACAAAATTCCATTTCAAACAATTTACTGTACAAAAGAAAGTATAAGCAACTGTTACTATTCCATGATTTCAGCAAATAATGAAAAATTCAGATAAGTATGTGTTCAGGATATAGTTCCACCATTTACAGGAATGTCAGTATTAAATTGGGAACACTTTCAGCTCAGTATTTACAGATTAAATCCCCTTCGAGGACGATCCCTAAGATTTCTCTTCAGAATAGGTAGTTTGGCTTTCTCCTGGATCTTTTGGGCTACCAAGGAATGAGAGGAAGAACATGTTTTCAACAAAACGTGTGGGCAGAATTCTGTTTGATTTCTCCCCACTCCCAGTCCTATTGCAGTCAGTGGGCCTGATCTGGTAAACATTTACTAGCAGGCATTACATTTATGTGGGAATAAATCAGGCAGGATTTGGCCCTACAGAACACTATAGTAAGTTACAAATTTTAAAAATAGTGACATTCCTGCAAGTCAAAATACAACAGAAACAAGAGTTAACAAAATATAAGCCCTTTATTAATAAAAATCTTTGGTTGGATCAATATTTTAAATAAGCTTCAAGAATATTTGGTTAATACCTTTTTCTTTCTTCCACATAATTTCTCTTTTGGTACCTTCTTTGGACAGACTACAGAAAAATATCAAGTTTATCACATACTTTAAAACAAATAAATATATCAAAAGCTATATATGGCATTCTTTTTAGAGTTCTAGCATTAATCTTTAAATTAGTCTGGCAAAGAAAAAAAAGAAAGAAAAAAAGAAATAACTAACTTCTCTTGAAAACAGTTTGGTTTTGTAACAAACCATACAGTAGTTAGACTTTAAAGAAATCTTTCCTTTTTATTTTCTTTCTCAATTTTATAATGCAAGTGCCACGGACAAGACAAAGCAATAAAAGAAATTAGGTTAATTGCACCAATATTATTTGGAAGTGCAGTTTATCGGTCGACAAAGCAAAACTAAAACGTATTATGCTTAAAAAGAGCTGTACTGATGGGATTTAACTAGTCAGGGTCAGTAAGGATTTCAGACTTATACTTCAGGGAAAAGCTCCTTGTACAAAAGAGAGAGGATTTTAAGACAAAAGAAACTCCTGAAAGTAACTGAAGGTCTGGTCCTGTAGCCCCCAGTGCAGGCCAAGCTCCCACTGAAGACAGTAAGTGGGATGCATTTGGGATTTACTCCTCTGGCACAGCCTCTGGGAAGTGCCAGCCAGCAGCAGGAGGTCTGTGGGAAAAGCTGGCTGTGACACACGGGTGCCAGCACTGCCTCCTCCTGCTCCAGAGGGCTACAGGAACAGCCAGGCTGGGACAGGGATGTGCTGGAACAGCGGGGAAAGGGAATTTCCTTGGCAACAGCAGCGTCCGAGGGCTTGGCAGGGCAGTGAGAGTCACTGGAGCCCTCCGTGTGCTCATTAACTCAGGGCATTCAACAAAATGCTCCGTGCCCATGGACCTGCTGGGAGGATCTCTGGCATTGTGCTGCTGCTGCTGCTGCCAAGAAAGCACTTCCCAGATTCCCTGCGCCGATGTTTCCAGAGGCAGCGGTGCCCCGGGGAGGGTCTGGGGGACACAGCAGGCTGCCACAAGTGCCCCCCACACCTGTGGGACTCCAAAGCTCAGATTCACAGAGCTCAACCCCGCCTTGGGAAGCAAGTCAGTCCGGTAGGCTTTAGGGAATTTTGATTTTGCATATCATTTAGCATATAGTTACCCCATGGACCTTCAAACCTGGGTTTCCAAAAATAGTTCAAGTTAGCATTATTAATATTAATATTATTATGACTTCAAATTAACCTGTATTTCATTAGCTAATTGATAGGCTAAGATCAGATTCTCAGAGAATATCTCTAGCAAGATTGTCCTAAGTACCTGCATTTCTTAATGCACACCAATGTCGATAGTGCTACCTAAGGATGAAATACAAAAACTCCCTGCATCACTGCTTGTGCAAAAGAAAGAAAAAAACAAAAAAACCAAAACCCCAACATTGTCAGAAACAGAACGTGGTCCTCCATGTTTGCAAGAAGGGCATTTCTCACGAAGATGGGAGCGAAATGGCAGCACGTCCTTCGACATGCACCGGGCGTCCGCTACCGGAGTGCTGCCCTTGGCGCCATGGCTTTTGTCTCTGGAATGCCCCGACAGACTCAGCTCCCCCCTCTCCTAAACGTCCAGAGGATAGGAATGGCAGGAGGACAAGCTCCCACTGCGGCTCCTCGAGAGCCTGGGGCTGTGGTTGTTACAGTTTTCCCCTTTTTTCTTGTCCTTGTCTTTCCAGGTTTCCAGCATCTGCAGCTTCCCTTGCTCTTCCCTCATGAAGACCTCCACCATGAGAACTTTCTCCTTGTGAATCTGCTGACTAATGTCCTTGGGAATGTCTGGGATAATCCAGTCAACAAATTCACTCATGAACATGACCAAGTTCTGAAAATGAAGTTGTGAGAAAGCGTCAGCGGGGTCAAATGAAAGTGTGGCTGTAGGGACAGGAGAGTGCGCTTAGGGAGCAAAACCAAAGAGAGGACAATATTTGAGTTGGACTACGGGACCAAATTCCCCTCAACTGCTCAGTGCATGCTAGAAGTAGAGAAATACATCAGGCATAGACCTCTACCATTTACGTACCAATCCTGACACTGCAGCCACTTAGAGATCCAAAGGAATTTGCAATTGGTGAGTGGCTCATGAGATTTATGTCAGGAAGGCAGAAGCAAATACAAGAGGTGAAATGGTAAGAACTGGTAAAATACATCACAACTAAATTTTTCTGATTGAAAAACCTTGATTCAAGGAAAGCGAGATCTTTCCCAAAAAGATAATTTTTAACCAAAAACCCAATAAAAGTTTCGAAACAAGTTATTCAGATAAGGCAGATTTAAAACATTTGTGTCACAAGAAGAGGCATCACTGTTGTGATTAAACAATGTCTTTTAAGGACAAATTACAAGATTTTGGCTTCTTATTCAGATGCAAATTTAACTTGGAAAATTTTGAAAATCTCATTTCTTGGCTAGCTCTAAAAATGATTTTGGATTAAATATATGCTGCTCCAGTGAAATTGTCGATGTCCTGTGGGAGAAATTGGTGCAACCTAATTTTAATCAGTCTTGTGCTTTGCTGGTCTCCAAGGTCATTAAGTTCTTCTGCATCAAACCAGTTCAGGGAATCCCTGGGGATGAATTTTTCTACTGAGGACACACCAATGCCTGGGTGGGTGGGACAAAGAGGGTGATGCAGATGGGCAAATTTCTTTGGTGTTTCCAGGAAACAACTGAGAAAGAAGGTATTTCTTTGGCCCAATAACTTATTTCCAAGTGCCTGCAGTGTCACCTACCTGGAAAACTATCACAAATGCCAATCTTGCTGCTAGGACAGCCCAGAAATCCTTTGAAATGTCATATTTGTTTTCAGACCAGGGGGGTTCTCTATAATCTTTGTACCTGCAAAACAAGACTCAGTGAATCAGGGGTGCAATTCAGAAATGTAGCAATGGAAGGGGTTATTAACAAACAGTCAAACAGTAAATGGAATTGTCTAAAAGAAAATTCACTGTATTAACCTCCCAGAAACAAGACACAGCTGAAACTCTCCCATAGCCTTCAAGTTAGCCTCAAAATGAAGGGTTAATACATCTTAATACCCTCTGGTTACTATATAGAATATCAATTTTGCATAAGACAGAGTAAACTACACAGCTCAGGTGATTTATTTTAAGATAGGTAAAAAGGCAACATATATTTTTCAAACTCATTTTAAAGACAAAAATACTCATCTCAGATTCACAGGACATGTTTAACACATGATTAGCAAAAGGCTGAAGCTAAATTTTGCCATGTGGAGAGAAGAAAATTTTTCCTTAGCTATGGCTTACCAAAAATCTATGTGTTGATAAACAGACCCAAGAAAAATACATTAAATTCAAAACCACAGCATCCTGTTGGTATTTTGAAAGAATTAGGGCGTTGCATTTTCAAATGATTTTAAAATCCTTGGGAAACAGATGAGATTGGAAGAAGACAGAGGCTGGGAATGGAAAGCAAATAAATCTGGCATTTTGCTTTTGGACCACGATGCCAACACTTCCATTCTGTGCTGAAACATGTTTGCCAACCTTGCTTAACCTCTGCCCAGAGGGCAGCAGGAGGAAGCCAGGAGAAAGTAAAAGCAAGCAAAGCTACTGCAAATGCAGTTTGGGTTGGTTTTGCTTTCACCTCTGAGCAGATCTTCTGTTTAGAGGTCATTTCACCATATTAACTTGCACTATTCAAATGCATAAAGAATATAAAATAATATGATTCAAAGGCAAGGTTTTTTACTTGGTCAGTTAGTGAGATTTTTTAGTATGTGTGTGTCAAAGTCATCTTTGGTTTTTTCTCCCCTGGAATATCTCTTCCTTCCTTACTCTCCTCTCCCTCTTCCCCCTTTCAGCTTTGCTGGTCTAAGTGCTTTCACTGTCAGATTTGGATTTGATCCCCAGTTCTAAGGATTCATTAGCTGAAATAGGTAACTGCAATTTTCCTTTAAACATGAGAAGAATAGATATGAACTGTCACAGGCACGCAAATTTCTTCTGTGTGATGACACTTTAAATAAGTCCCAAGTTCCAGTGCAGATAAGGATGCTACTGCTCTCTTCAGGAACTGGGAACTGGACAAAAAAAAGAGGTCACGGTCATTCTATCATGACATGACATCAGAGCTACGTAATTTTCTTCCCTCAAAACATCATCGTGCTGTTTACCAATATTTGTCTCCTTTCCTGGAAAAGGGAATCCATAATAATACAAATCTTTGCACGGGCAAGCACTGAATTTAACTAACCCTGATCTCCATTTCCCACAATAAGCAGTAAATCATATTCAGGTCTGTGATTAGTTAATATGTGAGCAAGATGTTCGAGGCAATGGATCCATGTGATATAAAAGGCTAGCAAGGTGCTAGAAAAGGTACTGAAAATACCAGGAAGCTGCCCTAGGAGTGCAAGAGTTTGCCCCATCCTTAGCCAGCAGTGAAAAGACTTTGCATTAGCCACCATTCAAGAGAGTACCTGCATATCTGAACCTCGTAGCCAAGATCCAGGGGGTCGTTGGGAGCTGTTCCTGCTTGGAAATCGCTGACATTAAAAGAGGATAGCGTATGGTTGACGAAGCCATGCATGGTGCCATTCTCACTGTACATGTACAGGTACACGAGGCGTGGAATGAAGTCGGATGTGAATGAGATCACAAATGCCTGAGCCACAAGAGTAAAGAGTGAGCGCGGTACCCAGGCACAGCTTAACTTCATCACACCCTCCACCGTGGCTCGCCCAAACAGCTCACACTGCTCAGGGGAGCCTGAGGGCCCTGGCAGTGGAGCACTCACTGCACCAGCAAGGGGTTGCTCGCTGCCCACTCTCCCGAGGTGCAGCGTACTCCCTGCAGTAGTGCCACACCAGCTGAGGTGCCTGCGTGGGTGACAACCTGAGCCCCCAAAAATGGAGCAGCTGTACCCCCCAGCACCAGGGGAGAGCTACCACAGCTCTGCTTCCCCCTGTCCCCGTCACAGCTTCTCCCTGGTGCCTTGCACAAGGTCCAAGTGACTGATTTCCAGCTGCTTTTCCGTCCTGCAAACAACCCACGGTGATTTGACTCTTCAGAGTCTCATTGCATCGCAAAAGAATGTTAATTGCGTGTGGTTCTTAACTTCATCAGGATAAAAGGATGAGGAGACTGAGCCCAGTTTTATTTTTATGGTCACAGAAGTTGCATTTCATCCAGTTATTTAAAATTTTCTGAAAAGATCGTGGAGAAAAGGCACGACAGCCAACTGGGCTGAGTTCCTCATGACTTTAGCCTTCCTCATTTTTCATCATTATGAAACATTGCCACTGGCATAAATCTCATGTACATGTGGAACAAACAGTACAAAATGTTTTACTTATTTTATGGTAAAGAGGAGCAGTACATTGATCAAAGAGGGAAAAATAACACTGGTATTGACGAGGGGAGACTACACAGAACAAAAGAGAAAAACAAAAATTATTTCCAAAGGAGAAGAGGAGAAAGGGGAAAGACAAACTAAGGCAGCACACCAAAGGAATGGGTTTGCCATAGCAAAACAGAGCCCTGGGGACAAAATGAAGGGATTTCAAGGCTGTAAATGTAGAAAAACCCCAAGAGAGTCCATGGCCTTGTGGCCCTACAGAGCCCCTGCTTTGCTGCACTGCAAACACATTGAATTTCAGCTGGCCTTTGTTTTCATCTTTCCCCAGCTGGGGTGCAAGGTGGAGGATCATTGTGATCTACAATCATATAGAATAGTGCAGAAGTACATGCATTAATATATTAAGGCCTGCCAAATTTTTGTGAAATGTTGAAATAAACTTTTTTTCCCAGGATTTTTCGAGCCCTCTGAGTGGGGGCAATGCAGCTCGAGGGCAGATTTTTGATGGAGGAATTCTGCACTCTGAACTGATTCTCACCTTACCCAAAACAGCACCAAAATTAAAAAGATGTATCTCATCCTGCTGATAGTATTTCAAAAGAGTAAAAGTAAGCAGCTGTGGTCATATTTGTTTGAAGGACAGAACTGTTCTATGAAAACATTCTGGAAAAAAGCAGCAGTGACTACTTACTATTTTGTATTATTGCTACTGCTATCATAGCTTGAAAATAAACACAGCAACTCATCCTCAAATATTTCCAAAAATTTCTCAGTCATGTACTTTCACTTGATTTAAGGGATTTTGTGCTGAAATAAAACTAATGGAGCAGAATGGAAAAGCCAGCCTATTGAATTCAAGTTTAATTCATGCTGATTTACTTACATTTATGATGACAGCAAGCTTTCCAATACCTCTCAGGATATTATACCAGATTCCTAAGGAAGGAGACAAACATGTAAATGCTGTTCTGGTCCTTAAAATGAGATAAATTACATCTTCAGTTAACAGGAGCATGTATGATTGAGCTAGTTATATTTGAAATAGAAAAAGAAAAAATTATAAAAAATTAATTTAATGGCTTGTAAGCAAAAGGAGCCCAACTGTGTTTTGGCACCTATTTTTTTTTTTTTTTTTTGAGGTTTTGAAGAATGGGATTGAACTGCAATGAATTGTAATTAACACATTCTCAGAAACAAATAAAAGAAATAATCAAACCCCCACCACAATCAAAAAATCAACATCACCCTCCCAACCATCTCCACCAGCAGCCTGGACCCACAGCACCAAATCAGGGAGCCACAAAACACCCCCAAAGCAAAGTCCTGGCAAAACACGATGTGCTCTTCAAGTCCTGGATGATCCCAGGGCACAGGGATGAGCCCAAGGAAAAACTCTGCCTGTACTGCAGTGGCATGAACGTAGAGTTTAATAACAGACAAACTTCTCTGCCCTTGCTGCTTGGCTCTGCAACAAGGACAGTTATTTTATTTCTACTTTCACTTTTATTTGAATGAGCTTTTAGGTCATTAGTAACCACCGTCTGGGAGAAGCAGCTCCCTCCTGAGGAGCGCCTGTAGGAGTGAGCCCCATGTGAGGGCAGGACGGGCTCTTGTCCCCACACAGCCAGAGCCCAGCTCCAGCTCCACCCGCTGCAGTTTTCACCCTGCCGAGCAGGGACGAAGGGATACATTTACCCACAGCCTTTTGAGTCCCCTCTCATTCCCAAGGGTATTTCTGAGGCCAGTGCAGAGCTATTAAATGCAGAGATTTTTGCTTCTGCACGAAAATCGTGTTGCCAGGAAGGGCTGTTGATGTCAGAACCGTGTGAGGTATTTTGTTATTGCATTGATCACTTTGATTTAAAAAGTGATAATGTTTACTTAATGAAATATTCATCTGAATTTAAAGCTTTGGTCTTCCTATTTTAAAGGTAAAGCCTCAATAAATTATGACAATTCACAGGTAAGCCACAGCTGAGTGTTTTGACTTTTCCTATAAATATCTCCCTGTTATTGAAACTAGCTCAGCATAATAATATCCTGCCATCAATCCAGGAATAAACAAACAGGGATACAATAACAATATCCACTTACCTATATCCTTTGCTCTCACTGCTACCGGTCTCCTCAGCTCAGTAACAAATTTTTTGGCATCCAGACGGATTTCAATGATGTTGTTCAATAAAGCAAACAAAGGTGCCAGTGGGAAGGAGGCAACAAACAAAGTTACAAACCCAAACTGGATAACTGGAAAGAAAAAGAAAACATTTCAGTGCCTGTTGTCAGTATTTACCAAACGCACCCACCACACCACATCAGTGCCAGCCCCTAAATTCTGACAAGGTGACGAGTTCTGGGAGACTCAATCCCATTTTCTGTGGCAGGCACAGTTTGCATTTGATGGCTGCTCTGTTTGGGCATGGAAGGGCCAGTTGTCAACTTGTAAAAGGCAAGGCAATAGTAACCAGAAGGATGGGGAAGCTCCTAAAACAATTTTTTCCGTGGGCAAAGCTGGCACAGGAGGCACCTGAAGGAGTGGGATTATGGCAGTGACCGTGTTGGCTCTACCTAAACTTGCCATGTTCCACCTGGCAGGTTTTTGGCCTTCACCAATCCCACTGGAAGCTTTGGGAAGGGCATGGCTGATTCCTGCCTCTGCCAGGAATAACTTGCTTCCTATAACTGGGATCATATTTGCTTTTTGCATGGATGTCATGCTCATCCTGGTACCGCCTGTGCCCATCTTTCTCCTGTTACTTCCAAATGCTGATCTCAGTAACTGCATCTTTTCTTATTTTTAGGAACTGGCAGCCTGGCCCTGTAGTTTGTACCACTGAAGTCCCATCTGCTTCAAGTACTCTGAACATCATGGTCACCAGATATTCTAATTTGTCTCCCTCAACATAAGATATTACTTGAAAAAAAAATAATTCTATGTGGTCTGTCAAGTACAACCAGGTCTACAGACTTGCACTGCTCTCAGAAGATTTAGTTCAGATACCAGATAAAAGACTCTGGTGTGTAAATGATCAAATCTGAACTAACTTATTTCCAGTGAAGGGTTCAACTGACAGTAAAATATGCCTCACAATCTCGAGTAGATGCCACTTAATCATTTGCATTTGAAACTTGACAGTGATGTGTTACACGGCTTGAAAGAAAATATCTAAAATATCATTCTGAAGTAAGGGCTTGCAAACAGCAGAGAGCACAGTTCAGCCCTCCAGCAGCCAGGGTTGGCTGACACACTCTCCAGTCCACGACTGCACGCGTTAATAATTCAGTTACCTCATACCCACTGTCTGCTGAATGTACCGTTCAAAAAGCTCAGCTCTCCATCCCAATTAGCCACAATAATTACAGTTTAAAATGCCTTCTTTCCACCTCACTCACTCATTTCCATGTACTCAGGGGTGAGTCCAGCAAAGGGCTCCAGGTTATAGTCCACTTCATAGCGCTGCTTTTTCTTCATGTGCTCTTCATGGTCTAGAGAGCGCCGACGCTTCAATTTCAAGTACCGTATAAACTTCTTCATTTTTCTGAGGGAAATGGAGACAGTTTGCTGAGCACTCCAATCTGCTCACTCAGTGCTCATTTCTCAGTTATTTCACATCACCAGGCACAATAATTAAAAAACAAGAAAGCGCAGAAGTCGCTACTTACGGGATGCCAATCTCAAACAAGTTGTTCTGGATCAGCTGCTTGCCCAACATGATGATACTGAGCTGGATACACAACTCCATTAGGCAGCCTCCTGGGGCACACTGGGGTGGACAGAGGAGAGGTCAGCCAGAACATCTCCTCCACCCCACCCATCCAACACGATCCCAGACAGGATAGAAATTCAATTACCTCTTCCATTCGGAAGGAATGGAAAATGTAGACGTAGTCCCCTGGACGTCCAACAAATCTAGGGCACAATGGTTAGAATTAAAAGCATCAGACGGATTTTATACTTTCAGTATTTGATTCCTACAGTAATTTGTGTCATACTCCATGCCTCTGAGAGGGACCACCTAATGTTTAGTCCTGAGAAGGCCTCCAACAAGCTGAAACCCCGAACAGCCCTTTCATCCCTCACCGGCCTTTGAAGAAAGCCACGTAGAAAATGGGGGTGTAGGCGTTGACAAATTTCAGCAGGAAAGCCTTGAAAATCAGCCGCTCCTCAAAGTTCTTGTCGGTCTTTGGTACCTCTGGAACCAATGGGACATGGATGAGAAACGTTAGGGAATTCTCCTACCTGGAAACATTTCAAGATCTTATAAATGCGGGTTTTAGAGAACATCAGCCACCTTTTAAACAAAGGGATATATACGTATAGTGATATATAAAGGCAGCATGGCTGCACTGAGGTCAGTGGTCAATCTGCTGAGGATCCCACCAGTCAGACACATTACAGCAGCAATTCCAATTCCAATCCCACACCAGCCTGACCTTCCCGACAATCATTTGTAGACGCGCAAGAACTTAACCTGAAAAGACTTCTGGACCTTTCATTAATGACAATTCCTTGGCAATAACTAAAGAAAAAGACAAGGCTCCACAGTGGAATCTTAGCCACAAATGTGAGTGTCCTTGGCTTCTCTCATGAGCCCCAGTGACGGGGGCGCTCTGATTTAACCCGCTCGCGGCGAGCCGAGGGTCGCGACGCACCGATCTGCGTGAGCCACCGGGCGATGCAGCCGTACACCTCGTCCAGGATGATGATGACCACCAGGTTGATGATGACGGCGGTGGCGGTGACGGTGACGCGGACGCTGGAGCGCCCCGAGGGCGTGGAGCTGATGGCCAGGGCGGCGGCCGTGGAGATCCGGTAGATGATCACTCCGAACACGATGGCGAACGTCAGCCCAACCTGCGAGGAAGAACCGCCCAAAACCTTACCAAAGATCTACCTTCAAACACTTCGTTTGGGATTTAGAAATGACCTTAAAAATGGGCCACACCCCAAGTCCACCCAGTACTGCTTTAAGGCTTTGGTGAGCTGAGGGAAAGGAGCCTCTTTTGTTACTTGAGCATCACATGAAAAAGAATGACACCACGATGCCACAATCGCAGGCAAAAGGCTTTTTTTTTTAAAGGCACCTAAATATAAGCTCCATGCTTAGCAGCATTAAAAAATACTACATACTACTAATAAATAAATTCTAAAATACTTTACATTGCTAATGCATATAAATAATAATTGTAATTAATATAAATACTAATATGAAAAGTATTAGTGGGCTTGCTTTCAGCCCTGACCAGCAGCATATACACATGGTGTTTCCTCTGTGATAAACAAAAAACCCCAAATTTGAAACAAATAGGAGCATTTCAGCTTCACTCTACACACCAGCCTTCAAATCCCTTAGTCAGGCTCGCCATGCTCTCATAATCACAAACTGAAATTAAATCTGATTAAATCAACACACTTCCTGGCACAGTAAAATCTCTCCCATTGCTTAAACAGAGGAATGATTTTAAAACATGATTCTCAAAAGGTACCAACTCTTCAGCTGAGCATATGAGATTTGCTGCATTTCTGTTCTCTGAAAACACAGTTATTTTAAAAACCCAGTCCTAACCCAAAACCCCTACCCCAATAAACCAAATTAATTGACTTTATCTGGGGGATTTTACCTTTGGAAAGGGTTTAAGCTTTTTTTTTTAATATGTCTGCCAATCTGTTCCACAACTTGAATTATTATTATTTGTCAACATTTGTTTTAAATGCTGATGCTTTATCAGCAAATGGAAGAAGGCTGTTCTCATCATTATTTTTCCTTTCCTTGAATTAAGTGCTCTGTTTGCAATTCTCCTGTTAGATGGTATAGCTCCAAATTTGATTGATTTATTAAAAATTGTTGCAATTATGATTGCAACTGGCAACGTCATATCTTTCCTGAAGTTTGATTATAGAAATGATGTTGGTCTCTACTTCCTGACCACTTTCTGAGAGGGCTCTCTGTACTTTTTAAGGTTCATTTTACCAGTGGTGTGGGAATTTCCATTTCTGTGCCCTCATTTTCCCCTACCCTATTTTAGTATTCTTTTTTCTTGATTGGAAAGAGAGGGCAAAGTAGAAATTCAAGCTCTTGAAAAGATTTTTGATCATAAACCAATAAAATGCTTGAATTTTTTCACTGGGGAAAAAGCCATTTTGAACCACAGCCACCTGATAAAGTTTCTATCACTTCTCTTCTATACAATGACTCAGTAACAAAAATTTCAGATTATGCCAGGTGATGCTTACCATGAAGATGATGCCAACAAAATTGGTTAAATAAGCTGGAAAACGGTCCTTCCATGTCAGCTTCTCTTTATCTGTCTAAATTTTTTTTTGGCGGGGGGGAAAAGAAAGGTACATTTAATAAAGAAGGAGAGTGTGATTCTGCACATGGGATGAAAACAGAGAGGGGGAAGAAAAGGCTGGCAAAACCACAACCAGTCAGAAGATGCAGACACAGTGTTTACAGTCACAATTCCACACAGGCAAATTGTTTACTCCGTATCCAGGTTCAGACTGGTCAAGCGCCTGCGCTGGGAGTATAAATAAACCAGATTTCACTGTGTACTTTTTGAAGGAAACATGCAAATAGGATGTCATAAACCATGAAGTAAAGGTCTCTCTTGCTGTTAAATATTTTCTTTTGCTTCCCTAGAAAAATCCCCCTCCTTCCTCTCCCCCTCCACAGTTTTTTGTTTGCAGCTCTGCTGTTGCACAGCTGGCTCCACTGAAATACAGATTTAAGTATTAAATTAATTCATGCTACAGAGTAGCTCCAAGGTGAACACTCAGTTGACAGCGAAGATTTAGTTTTGGTGTGTGGTAAGACTTGAAATTCCTTTGATATGAGTGATTTTTAATTTTACCTGGCTATTCCCATGATATTCAATGGACTACACTCATAGGAATTGTAGAAGGGGGTTGGAATGAGGTGATCTTTAAAGTCCCTTCCAACCCAAACCATTTTGTTATTTTCTATATACCAACTCTGTATATTCTCTGAATTCCCTAAATCCAGTCAATCATCCACTGCCTGAATTTTGGCTACAGAATATTCATTTAGAAGAGCGTTGCTCCTCTGGAGTCCTTCCCAAACTTGGATGCCCGGAATTGTTTTGAAACACCAGAAAATGAACAGCAAAAGGAACATCGCAGAGGATGATGCACGCGTTGTAATGCACGTAAAAATACTGCTCAAATTCTGCTTTTATGGCATGCACATCGTCCCAGGGAAGTGCAAGCAGCTCTTTCAACACATGGCCCGTGCTCCTCTGCAAAACATAACATCCAGGATGGGAAACCTAAGATTAGCCATGCAGTGCCATTCCCAACTCATAGGCAAGGTCCCAAAAAGTGCTGCAGGAACGAGGCGAGGAAGGGGAAGAAACCCAGAACCGAACGTGAATATTAAACAAAGGTTCAACAGCCAAAACCAAATTGATTTGTGTCTTCCATAATTACTCATAATTTGAGTTTCTTCATAAGTTTGTATAAAAAGAACCAATTTCACCCCAGCCATGACTGTCTTAACTCTTTGTCTCCATTTCTTTGCTGCCTCTTCTGGAAAATATCGGTGCTTCTGATGGCAGTCAAAGGAAACAGAAAAGGGTCGGGAAATATGGCATTACAAAGCACTGCTCAATTAATGCCATTAATTAATTCCATATTCTCTACTGACACAGCACTTTAGCACAAGTGAATGCTCTGTTAGTTTGCTTAAGGCTTTGTGTTTCAGCTCTAAGTTAATAAAATATAATAGCAACAAAAGAGAAATGCTTGCCCCAAATCCTAGGGAACATCAGGCAATCCTGCAAATGATATTCCCTTTTTAATACAGGATTGTGCTCTGCTTTCACTTTTATGAGGTGTAAAGGATGTCCAAATTATTTTTTCCTTTAATTTTTTTTTTAATTAGACTTCTTTTGAAAAAGCTATAAGCAATTTTGGTTTAGCTTTAGATATTTTCTCTTTGAGAAGGTTTCCAAGTCTTACAACTGTCGGATTTGAACTTCAACACACTAGATCCCAATGAAAGATAACCACCAAGTCTTTCAGAAAAAACCTCTTTTTCTCACGTTTCCCAAATTAGTAACATCCAAATTGAACACAACCCAAAAATTTATAAATAGTCTGGTTTAAAAAAAAAAAATTCTTTCTTAATTGCTCAACTTTCATTCTCCAATATTAGAGGGCCACCACTCATTAACTGTCTGATTAGTCTTCCACATTTAAGACTCGAATTCTGATTATACTCAAAAGTACAGCAACTTACAGGTTTTTAGCAGAATACAGTAAAGTCTGTATCCAAAATCGTTTACCCAGCCTATCATAGTGCAGCAACACAAACTGTTTCTCTTCTGCAAGGGATTTAAAAAGGGATTTGATTTGCTTATGGCCCTGAACCACTTACACACAGCATCCTATAGATTAATGGGAACACACCACCAGCGGCTCTGTAGCATCTTTTAAGAGGGGCCCAGTGGTACTCAAGTATAAATTTACTTTAACACTCATCTATGAGTGCTGCTCCCAAAAAGTGTAAATGTTACTGCAGTTGTATTTTCACAGGGCTGTCATAAAATCCCAATTTAGGGAACAGTTCCACGTTGTGGTGCCACTGGCAACAGACACAGGAGAGCAAATTCAGCCAAATTTTATGCTGGAGTTCTTACTTCTCTCATTAAAACCACGACACACAGATGGCTCACTTCTTGCAGTGAAGGGGGAGTAACCTCAGGTGGGATGGGGGCATCAGCATGCAGGGGAGAAAAGGAGCTTTTCCAGATCATTCTGCTGCTGACAGGAAAGGAATTCCAGCTCCAGTGAAAGGGCAGGGAAGCTGCTTGGAGGGGTTGCACCATCCCGTGGCAAGAGGCAGGTGCTCCTGGGGTGACTGGCAGCACCTTTCTGACAGTGATGTAAAGAGCAGGTTCAGAGCATAAGTGAGGACTGCCTTGGTCAGTGGGATAAAAGGGGAAACTGTGTTTTTAAAAGGCAGAAAGTTATTGCCAAAGCTGGGATTCGGCGTGGAAATTGGAGTTAGTGCTCTTCATTAATATTTTTATTTGCAGAGAAAGTCCAGCACGACAGAACTTCTCCTGAGAGGCTTTAGTTACTTTTACTGCACAGAACAAGATGGCTTGTTACAGTTTTCTGAAACTTGATTTATTACAGTTTTCTCAAACTTCATTTATTATTGTTAGAGGAGAACCTCTTTGATGAGGCTCAATTAGTTTCCCTGAGCCACACTCCTGAATCTAATTAGTAAAGGCATTTCTAGGTTTAATCAGGTTTGTGCCTGGCAGACCCTGAGCATTTCATGTATGGATGGACACCTGGAATTTAAACACAGTGAGCATTGACTATTTTTTACCTATTTCTTAGTCTTGGGTCACTGCCTGCTGTAACAACTTTCTTTTTCATAAGTGAAACAAATGAATATTTTTACCATACCTCTTTATGTTTGTGTTCTTTTCGCAGTGATTTTTCTAAAACTTTTGCTTCGTATTCTGCTCTTGGATGATCCTGTGAAAGAAGTCATACTTAATTAAAAAAGCAACATTCCTTATTTTCTCTATCAGCTACAGATGAACTCTCTGCAGGTCGATTTCCTGATAATTTCTGAGTTTTCTAACAGAATTCCAATTCACTTGGTATGTCATTCATGTCAATGGATAGTTGACTATAATTAAAAAAATCCTGTGTCTACAGGAGCAACTGCAGGATGATTTGCACAGCAATGTCAGTGCAGTGTAGATTACATTTAATATATGAGATATGCAGCACAACCTGCAGACAGCACAGCTCGTGATGCTTGGATTTTAGTTACCTCTGTTTTTGATAAAAGTTAAATGTCATTAACTAATTTCAGTGATCCTCAGCTCATGAGGGGATGAATTTTCTGCCTAAGTATGCAAAATACTTGTCTTTGGGATCCCATAAAACTGTCAGCTGGGGTGTTCCCCTAATTCTGTCCTGGACAGCATCCACAGATTCTCTGTCTGCATTGCAGGAGAAGGTGCAGGAAACACTTGGAAGTAAGAGACAGCCAAAAGACTGAGGAAGACTCATGGATTCAGAATTCCCGATAATTACGCATTCGTAAAAGAGTCAGAATTCAAAATTATGCATTGGATGGGAAACAGAACGGAGCTGAAAAAAGTCTGAACAAGTGGAGAGGGGAAGGGTGTAAAGGCAAAGCAATCAGTGGGAGTTCCAAAGAAAATCTGATGCTCGAAAAAGGAGAAATGGAGATCAAAAGATGGCATTCATCAGTAGACATGGAATAAAAAAGGTAGGAGCGATTTAAAAAAAAAAAATGTTTTCCAAACCTTGACCGCCTCCTTCAGGAAACCAGAAAAAACCCACGAAAAACAAGAAAAAACAAAAAACAAATAAACAAAAAATTGATTACTGGACTGTTGCAGGTCATATTGTATTTATATATTAAAAGTTACATGAAACAAACATAGGTACAGTGGATGGTTAGATACTATTGGAGAAAACCCAGTCTATTCATGTTCTATGTTAATTAACATCACTGCAAGTATTGTGTGAACCAGGCATCCCTAAAACCACCAGAAAATGAGATACTTTGTGCTTTAGCATTTCACTTGAAACCCCAACTGTTCAACATGATTCTAGCTTAAGTTTCCCCCAAATCTGCAACAGGAGAATCTTAAATTCTGTGCTAAACCCATGACTGTATTATTTATCACTGACCACCAAAACCACAGAATAAAATATATGGAATTGACAGCTGCTGGTTTGGCTGTGCAGAGCTCTGAACTCAGACATGAAGCAGGCTTTGGAAAGATACACTTAATCCTCTCCACTTTCATGGATGCTAACAAGTTACCAAAAATAAAGGAGCATATAGTGTCCAGGAAATAAATCCCTATATTCTCCCCCAGTAAATAGGTATGGAGCAGTGCAGAGGCTGCTGGCACAGGGCACCTAAGTCTATAATGGAGGAGATAAATGTATTTAGGGGAGGTAATTCCAACAGAAAGGCTCCGGGGGCAGGGGGGCCATGGCTGTGCCAGGCTCAGCGAGCTGCAGGGTGTCAGACCCGGGGAGGGCTGGGGAGGTCTGTGCTCCACGTGAGCAGTATTTGTTGTGTATCTATTTAGGACATCTAGAGCCGTGTCATACTTCTTTTAATAACAACAGCAGGGCAAGGCTGGGGGCTGGGACTGTGCTCTGCTCCGGGGAGGTGTCTCCTTGATTTTCTATAAAGCAGCAAAATCAAAACCAAAAAGGTGGGAAACAGTTTCTCTCCTCAGACTGAGGATTTTCTCTCCTCTCTTCCAAAAACTTCATTGATTTTGAAGATCTTTTTTTCATACAGATTTTGCCCTTTTCTCCTTTATGCTCTTCAGCAGATTTAGTATAAACCTGGCCAGGGATATTACTTTCTTTTTAGCCACTGCAAAAAACTCCACCACCTCCACACCGTGTCCCTCCCCATGCCTGCCTCAAGCCCACATGCCTGGCAATGCTTTCTGAGGTATTTTCCAAGTCAGGGCTTGATCCTGCATCGTTAAAGTTAATAGGAATTTCTCAGTGCTTTTTTTACAGCGCTGTAACTTTATCAGCTGCAACGCACTCATTTCTGATTTACAGCAGTGTGTGATGAACGAGGTCCTTGGCTCTTGGCACCCTGACTTCAGCCCAGCAGAAGGTCTGAGCTGTATATTCCATGCCTACACTGCTAGGTGTGACCCCACACTTCAAAAAAAAAAAAAAGAAATCTCATTTTGTGGCTATACAATTACATTCCCATGGCAACAGGAGAGGACTAGTCATGCCCTTGCTCCAAAAACCTCCAGTGGTTCATGTATAGGGATTTTCCTTCCTCCTGTAGGGTGGAACCCTCCCAGGAACATGAAGCAAAGTCTGTAAGGTCAGGGCAACAGCAGGGTGGAAGGCAAAGAGTCAGAACTGAAGGGACAAACCTCCTCCTCTTCAAACCCAGTCAGGTCCCACCTGTAGTTGAGGCGCATCTGTTTTCTCTTCCAGTGCTCCATAAAGGTGGCAGCTGAAACAACAGTTTAGCATGTAACACACATTAGCACATGGCTTCATTTCTGTTTTCTTTTGTGCAGCAGTCAGGCCTGGCTGGGAAACACTGATGTGCCAGGAGCCAAATGTTTTATCCAGGTGAGCTGAAAAAAAGGGCATTTGTTACATCCACAGCTTCATGTAGGAAGATGCCTGCAATTTTTAAGGGCTCTAAGAAAGCCAGGCAGCCAAACTTACTTAAATATTTGTATGTGTGACTACTGATTTCATTGGTCTTCAACTGCATATAGTTTCATCTGTGAATCCAAAAAACCTGAATCTTATCTGTACAAAATAGGAATGATTTCACTTGTACTGGTGGCAGAGTTATTCCCTCAAAGATATCAAGATAAAGCATTTTTATATCATTATAATTGCACCCACCTAGTGGTCACAATAGTGTGGTTGGCTCTAACCATCACACTCAAACCCAAACACTCTTGTGAAAGCTGCATGTGGGCAGGCGTGAAAGAGGAAGCCTTTAAGAGTTTTAATCATTAAAAAGCCAGCCATTTTCTTTTTGATGGAGAAGGCTCAGAGAAAAAAAACCTCATTAAAGCAATTCTTGAGTCCCCATGAATGATCCCAGTCTATATCAGTCTATCTGCCCCTGAGACCGAGCGAGTTCTCAGAGGACATATTTAGATGCTGGGAATACACCAGCGTTGTATAATAAATAAGTGATTATGAAAGAGGCAAGTCTACCAAGAAATGGTGCTCCCAGGGGAGCTTCCCACAGTGAGTATTAACAGATGTGCTCAGAAACGTCCGTGTCCAGAACAAACAGAGCAGGGAGAGGGTAGCAGAGCTGAGCAGAGAGGAAAGGACACCCTCTTGACTGGAGCCAGGCCGGGGCCATGACATTCATTCGCCTTCCAAGCGCAACGCTCATGTGGAAAAGCAGCTGAGCCCCTTCACAAGCCACAGGCTTCCTGTGAGTCAGGGTGGCCAGAGCTGTGGCGTGAGGGGGTCCCTGTCTCAGGGACCTGGAATTGCCTCTCCTCTCCTCTCCTCTGGCAGTTCTCACGCCGGGTGGGGGCTGCAGCTTCCATCTACAGCCAGAGGTACGGAAAATGAACGAGATGCTGCTGGAAATCCCCCGTGGCACTGGTCTGCAGCAGGGCAAAAGGAGAGGACAGTGTCTGGAATGCTGGGATGGTTTGGGAGCCCTGGGGGAAGGTGCCAGGGAGCTGCATCCCTGCTCTGCCATGAGCACCTGCACTTTCCTATTTCAACTGTACATGAATTTAACAACACGGACTCAACACTATGTGGAGAAAGTTCGTCGTTTTCCAGTTGAAAAAGACATTTTTGAAACAATGTTTGTTTTATATGGTATTGTACCACAATAGAACTTTACATTGACTCCAAAGAGCTTGAGGAGTTTGACATCTCACCTCAAAACCCTCTCAGATTTTGTGCAGAGCCCAGAACCTGGCTTCTGCCAATCTGCCTTCCTTTGCACAAGAGTGTCAAAAAATGGATGAAGAGACCCATAGCTGCTTGCTGTGGAAAGGGAGGCAAACTTTTACTTTTTGGACAAGGGGATAACGTGCCAAGATCCATGTGGGGCTCACAGTAATGGTAAATGAGGGAGACCAAAGCTGACACTTGACTTTCCTTGTGGTACTTGATAATAAGCTCTCAATGCTGCATCTAAAACAACGTTATCCCAAACACAGACCCTGGCCAAAAATTAAAATTAAATTATGTTGAATTGTACTTAGATGAACAGTAACGTACAAACAGTTCCCTAAGTACTGGAGGAGATAAAAACTCAGAGTGTATTATTAGGATGAAATATAACCCAGAATAGGTTATGTTAATTCACAACGAGGTGTACAGGAGGGCTTGTGCTGCTCTCACTGCTGCTGGGAATATGTGGCCATCAAAGCTCCTCTCCCTTAGAGCCCTTCCTGGAGCAAGGAGGTTCCCAATCCCCCCCAGCAGGGAGGGGAGAAACCCTCCATAACCATTCCTGAAGACATCCTCACAAAGATTTCATGAGAAGGTTCATATTTTGACCCAATGGCTAGAGACATGCCCAGAAAGGGCTCAAAGCATGAGGGCAGCATCAGGATCAGGAAAAGTCCCTCTCCACCACTGTTCCCTCTTCCCAGTCTCCTTGCATGATGCCTGCCTGCTGATAAACCTAATTGCATCTCGGAGCACTCCCAGGAATCAATGCTGGTTTGTCCTGAAGATGCTAAAGGCCATTACACTTCCCTGGAGCCCTCCCTTCAACCCCAGAGTACATTAATACATTTCTTCTGTAATGTTCCAAAGTGGAAGCTGGCTCTGCAAAGAGATTTTTTTTGGCAAGCTGTGCAATCCTGATAATGAAATTTTGACATACCACGCAGCAGTTTTTTGACAGATGCCTAACAATTTCATTTGCTATTCAGCTTGAGCAACTTTTTGAATTTTAGTCTCCAGTCCAGAATATAAATTTGGGTGTGACAGTTTCATGGGAAAGAAAAAAAAAGGGAAGAAGAAAAAAAAAAAAGAGTTCTTTCTATCATTAACTGCCTGTGTATAAATACACTGCTTTATCTCCTCTGCTTCTTCCTGTTGTATTTTCAATAATTAAAAGTTTAACTTCAAGGCATAGATCTTCTTACCCCAGAGAGCCATGAAGACTGAGAAGAAGACAGTTGCAGGGTTATCAAACAGATGACTCGCACGGGCAGTGGCACAAGCAGAGCTCATCTTCCAGTAACTGCACGTTTTGTCACACAAGGGACACATGGTGATGTTGTTCCTCTGGTCACACATCTCCATACTGCAACAAAGCCCAAGAGAAGGGAAAAGCAGGGTCAGGATGGCTCCAGCTTTGTGCTCTGGTGATGTCTCCTGCTCTGGACAGCAGGGGCTGAAATCCTCATGTAAGGCTGTCTCCCTCCCTCCGTGCTTCCCCAGCTCTGTTTCCATTCCAGGGAATATGAGGGAACATTGAGAAAGCCATAAGGCTCTATGCTTCCCACTCTGAGATCTTACAGAATAAAATAAATAAAAAATAAAACACTCTTGTTTTGAAATACAAACTGCAGTGATAGATAAGGTACAAGGGAAGTGCTGAACATCAAGAGACTGGAGTTCAACCAATTTATCTCCTCTGTGCTCCATCTGTGAAATAGCAACAGTGACCCTCCCTTTGACTTTCTTCAACTGTTGGAAGCACTACAAAGCCATCCTAATGAACAAAAAAGAAATTAAATCTATTTTTTGGTACCCATTATCTGCTTTGTTATTCAGGGCTGTTGCTTGCTGTACAAACTATGTAATTTGCATCTCCAGCTGACGATGCATGCAGGGCGAATAATGCAAAATCAGAGGGCTTTAAAAATGTTTTAATACAAACCTTGCAGAAAGATTAAAAGTAGGAGGACATCCAGATTTTGTTGATGTGATCACAGTAGCTTATTTGAGGGATGTATATTCTTGATGCATCTCTCTGTCACACATTGCCCTCCTCAGCACTCTGTGCTGGGAAGCACCAAACCCCCTCATTAGCAGAATTTTGCTGGTTTGTTTTAACATAATGATCAGAGTTTGGGAAAAAACCCAAGCACCTGAGCAACCGGCCAAGAACTATTTTTAGGACATCAATGCAAACTCCCCAAGTAATAGTAACAATGAATGCTAATGAGATAGGAATGGGCTGTTCTGTGCCCTTGGGAGAGCTCCATGGCTTACTGGAAGCTGAGATCAGGGGGGCCTGTGGAGGTGGATTAATTTTAAGCACAGCTCCCAAAAGATGAAGCGTGAGGATGGAGAGTTTTAGGAGCACAGCATCCTGCTGCAACAGCCAGCTGGCACAGATGGGAATGGGCATTGGGGTGTTGGGGTGTGGGTGGCACAGGACAAGACCCAGGAAGAAGAAACCCCAATTTCAGCCATGCTTGGCCTAGATATTACTGACAAAACATTTCTAAATAGAGGCAACTTTGAGCTTGAAGTGCCCTCCAACAACAGGATCTATTTATTCATCCCTTTTACCTGGGTATATTCTCATCCACAGTTGCACAGCCATAGAGGAAAACGATAATCCCTACGATTGAAGCTGGAATGAGCATTTGTGTATAAACTCCCAGCCAGGCAAAATATAGCCCGATCTTCTCTCCAAAGTATTTTCTGAAATACATTTAGAAAAAAGGAAAAAGAAATGAGAGGGAGACAGAGAAATGTTTCCTATTTCTTAAAATATAACGTGGCTAAAATTATGAATCACATCTGGATTAGGCATGGAGAAAGTAAGATCTGATGACCTGTGGGAATTTTTTTCTTCTCAGAGGACTCTCTTTCTCATGATGCTTGGAGTCTATCCAGAGACACAGGCACCCTGAAAACAAGTTTGTCCCACTGGTCACTTTTTCCCCCCTACTGTGTTTCTGCTGTGCAAATTGGTATCTTTGGACCTTCTGTGAGTGAATCCTCTTAAAAAGGCACCTAATTTCCTTCAGAAAGTCTCAGCTCTTATCACGAGCAAACAAAATTAATTAGAGATATATCCCCCACAAGCTTTCAGGCTGTGTGGGATATACCAGCACGTTCCAAACTCGCAGAAAGCTCCTTTTCTCCCAGTGAATTTCCCATTGTCTGGAACCCCCCGGGGCAGGGCACTGAGGGCAGCATCCCCCCAGGGGCACAGGGCACGAGCATCCCTGCAGAGCTTCATCTCTGCCCCGTGGAAGCCCCACGCCCAGGGCTGAACTCTCACCTCACCAGGTCGATGGGCTGGTATTTGTAGAACACTCCGTAGCTCGCCCACTCCTCACACAGGAGCTGGAAAACAGAAAGGCAAGGGAAAGGTGAGAGCTGGAGCACCAGCGGGCGCTCCTGCGGCCGCCGCGGGCCCCACAGGCCTCAGCACGCCGGGGTTTCAGGCCAAGTCATGGCAACACACACAGCCTGCATTAGATATTAAAAGTAAACGTGGTGGTCTGGCGTGCTCCAGCAGAGTGAGGAATTCCAGCACGTTAAAAGGCTCTTCAGCAGCTGGACTGGGGGATGCCTACAGCAGAGAGAGAAGCTTGCCTTGTGGAGGCTGACCTGGAACAGAGGCTGGGCAGAGTTAGAGAATAAAGCAGGGATTTATTAGAAGGAGATCCTCAATGGATACACCTTGGGCAGCACAAGAGCCCGGCCAGAGCTACACCCAAGATGAACCAAAATGGTCACAAAATGGACAATGGTCACAAGGTCTCTCACTTTTACAAGTTCTGGTCCATTTGCATATTGGAGTTAATTGTCCAGTTATAGCTTTAGGTTATGAAGTCCCATCCTCCTTGTTTTTCTCTCTTCAGTCCACGTTTGTGCTCTTGGGCCTGAGATTTGCATCACTTGTCCTTGGTCCCCAGCTAGAGCAGGAATTGTTTTGTCTCCCTGCTCTGTGAAGAGAGCTGCCATCCCCTAATATGAAACTCAGAACTACACACTAAAGCAGCACAGAATCTGGAAATATTAAAAAAATTAAAAAAAATATATATAATATATCTGGAAAATAGAAAAGCTAGAACCTGAGGCATCAGGACAGCAGTGCTGGCTTTGTGACCCCTAGGCCCAGTCACCCTCTGGGGGAAGAACCTTTTCCTGACATCCAACCTCAACCTCCCCTGACACAACTTCAGGCCACTTCGCTATAATTCAGCATCCAGCAAGAGGTGCTGGCTGAGGTGCCTCAAAGGCTGCATTTAAGACTTTTTCCAGCTTTAAACCACAAGAAGCCAATGATTTCCACTCTTCCTCGTTGTCAGGATGTGGGCCAAGGAAAACAATGATCCCCATTACTGATTTGCAAAACTGAATGCCTCACAAAAATAGGTTCCTCTGAGACCTGCAGCTTATCCTTTATTTTGTAAAATACATAAATAGTGCTTCTCAAACCTGACTTTTTTCCCCTCATTCAATTCAGCCAACAGAATGACCAAGAAATTAAACTCAATGGGGAGCGAAGACCGAGACCAGTATCAGTACAGGGAGGGCAACAGGACTAATCTTGTTCCTAGACCAAACAGGATGTTATTCCCTAAACTCCAGGCTATTTTATCATGGGAAACTTGACAGATGTCAAACTCCTACATGTCTCCAGTGAAATGCAGAAAAAAAAGAAAAAAAAAAAGGGCAGAGCAGAGCCTGGCCACTGCCCATGCCCATTCCTCCTGCTCACACTTGATCGCAGAGAAGTCCCACAGGAAACAGTGTTCCTACAGCAATTTTGGAATTCTCCTTCCAAACCATTAACAGGGAATTTCCAAGCTGAACTGCTGTACTTATACAAATGGCTTGACTCATTTAAAAGAACCCAAAAACCCAACAAAACAACAAAGCAACTTCTCAGCTTTTACAGAAATAAAACGTCAAAAATGTAAATGGGCTGTGGGTTTTCCCCTCTGCAACCCCAAATCATTCCTCATTATTAATTTCCTTCCAACAGTAACGGCAGGAGCTGAAACATAACAGCAGGCCTTTATTAAACAGCAACATTCTTACAAATTTTATTTTTATTCTGCTTCAGGTTTCTTTCAACCACATTTTCCAAAGTTTAAGGCCAACTGCCTGTGTCTGGGAAGCAATGGTTTGGGACACCTCAACATCCACATGCAGAACTAGCTAAGCCCCTTCCTTTTATAAATGATATTTAAATTTAATCTTTAAAACTAAGTTTACGCTGGAAATTAGAGTCTTTTTCTGTGATCTAAGCTGGTCAGGCACATCAGGAAAACACTAAGCTGAGGAGATTTTGCATCAGTGCCATGTTTTAGTTTTGTGCAACTCGAAACCAGATTTGTGCCTGAAGTACAAATGAATTATCTCATTTATCCTGACATTTATCAGCCTGATATTCAAAGCACAGCTTCAAAGACATGATTAGAGGAGATCAGCACACTAGACCTAAATATTTACTTCATTTCCAGGCCTCAAATCTTTAATTTTCTTGTTAAAAAAGGCACAGGCCTGGCCTAGTACTGGATAAGATTAAAGAAAGCTTCAAGAAACCAGAAGAGACATGCCAAAACACACCAAAAGATTATTTGATGGAACTGAAAGTCAAAAGCCAAGGTAAACACTTCCAAACACACAATGAACTTGTGAAATTAGTGAATTTGTGAGGTTTGAGATGTTAGTAATGCAGAAGATAATCTGGACACTTCCAGAAAACATAGACTTTCATCCTATTTTTAGTTGAGCGATGTGTTGCTTAATAATGAAAAGACAGATGTGTGGTATTTTTAACTCAAATCAATAGAGGGAGGGAAATAACATTCACGGCCTTCTGATGAGCCATTTGCACCTGAAGGACCAGCACACTGTCAATTTTGGGAACCTATTTTTATATATAAAGCCTGAAGGCCTTTAAATCTCCTTTTCCTACGACCTGAATGTTCAGAGCATTTATTTGGAGGAAAAAAAAAAAAATCATGGAACAAACAGGAAAGGCAAAGTTTTAGGACTTAGAGCCCAGCATATACAACACCCAAATTTAGTAGCTCCTCCTGAGAGAAATGGTTGTCATCTCTCTACTTCAGTTTTGTCTGATGCACACACAAAAGCCTCCCTTCTCTGGGGAAGTGTGATGGGGAGGATGCAGTCACTGAGCTTTGAATTTAAGCAATCAGCATTTCCACCAAGGGTGGAAAATTTGGTTTTTCACTCATACTTCCTTACTACAAAGTACTACTTCCTACTTCCTTAGGATAATTCCTACCTGTTTCACCACAGTGAGCAAATGCCTTTCACTACACAGATTATAAAATCACAATTTAAAGCATTAACTTCAGCAAAAAGTGATGCAATGCCTCAGTGTATATCCACAGGGCAGCTTCTGGCTGCAGAGAACACATTAGAACGTTGTTGAGGACCTCTTATTCCTGATAAATATCCAATATTTATCTTTCCCAATGAAGCAGGATTTATGCCAGTACAGATACCAGAATATGACTGGCCTGAAATGAATGACATCATCTGAGCTTTAGGAGCAGTTACATATCAATATTCTTACCAATGTGGCACGACATGTATCACTACTGAGCTGGGTACTTTATACTTATCCACACTGCATTCCACATTTGGGCAAATTTAAATGACAGGAAAGCACCTTTTTTTCTTAAACTTAGTGCCTTTTTGCAGCATTTTCCGTGGGATTTTGGCAAAAAACATCCAGCTTCCAACAGGTGACCCTTCAGGCTGGGATTCTGGTGAATATGTTAAACCCCCCCTGTGCATCAACTTACTTTTCTGTCGTTGGGCTCCACGTTTTCACCTTCATAGTCACCCTTTAAAGAGAGAGAAAATCTGCGTCATGCAGCGGGTTGTGCCAAGAGCTGCTCTGCATCCTGCATACCCACGTCTCCCACTCACTTAATGCATCAAAACCAGAAAAAGCAATCTGTAAAATAATGCTGTATTTTAGGAGCCCATTCGTCACGGCACACTTCGTCTTCTGTCACCGGGCACATTAGCAAAGAGCAATAGTGTCTGTCATGGGGGGAAAAGGAATGAATAAGTGATAAAGGTGGCCTAAAAATGTCAAGGGAAAGGATGCGGTATTGCCATGGTATTTGGGGTTCAGCTCAGTCCACTGGGGAGAGCAGAAACCAGCTGAGAGAGCTGCTCCCTCTCCAGACTCTCCAAACACTCAGGGCTGATTAGATTTGAGGTTTTAATTTGGAGCTAGTTTTCTGTGTAAACTAAGACAATAAATAACTTCTACACAAGACTATCAGCAGCTGTCTAAAGATGTGAGGCAAGAACAGGAAGAGAAGTTTATTTAACCTTACTTTCTCCATTTCTACACAGCCCTGCTGTAGCCTGAGAGCCCTGACAAACATCAGGCAGACGAAGAGGCTGCTCTGCTCTCGGGTGCTCCAAGATAAAGCTCTCACAGTCCCGTGTAAAACCAGTGTGTGTGTGGGCAGCAGAAAACCAGGAAGACACACTTCACCCTCAAATCCCAGGCTGGAAAACCAGCCCTGGGCTCGACACCCTTGGGCACTCACACTCAGCTCGGGAGTGAGCGGCGTGACTGCCAGTGCCTCTGACATCTGCCAAGACTTCTGCAGGCTGAGAGCGTGTGTTTGTCAGCTCTAGTTGCACCCCGAACCCCTAAATCGGGACATCAGCACCCAGCTGTGTGCACCTCTCACAGGATGGGCATCCCTGGCTTGGCTTCAGTGCCCCCAGAACTCCTGAGCTCTCACTGCCCCTCTCGATGAGCACCACAGCTGAACGCACTCCTGACATCTCACTGAGCTGCTCAGAAGCAGATTTCATCAGTAAATGATGAAGAGGAAAGTCTGCAGTCACATCCAGCCCCATGGAATATGTGACATCAGATCCTTGCTCATGGTTTTTCCTGGTTGCGAGGACACACAGCGACTGCCACATCCGCAGGGAGCCGTGGCCAAGGGAACCTGCTACTTGGTGCCCTGGGAATGAATGTGGCTCCTGGCACTGGTGCCAGGGATCCTGGGGGCAGAAGGTCAGGAAACAACGGAGGAATTTCATTTGCTGAAACACTGCAACAACTCTTTCAGTGTTATGTTCAAATTTACACTCATGGGACACAGAACCGAGGTGGGGAATTCCTTAAAGGAAAGCAGAGGGATGGAAACAACCTGCAGCAGTTACTGCAGTCGTGACACAAGTGAGAAGAAGGCCAGTGGTGTTTGGGATGATGCCACCAGCACGTCACACACGAGGGATTTCTTGGTGACAGACAGCAGATGTGTAAAATATATTGCGAGATCACTTACGTCGTGCAGAGGGTATGCAGCACTGTAAACTCCATTGGCAAGCAGGCTGGTGATCCCTTGAAAAATAAAGGCATAATAGTTATTTACAATTTCAAGGTTAGACAGCCTCACTTCATCATCCTTCCTGGAGATTTCCCTCAAAATAACAGCCATTTGATCAGATAATGATTTTGCTGCCATCTCATTCCTTTCCATGTAGTTTCATTTTTAATCATATAGGTTATTATACATGACTCATTTTATGAAATGGAAAACTGCAGAGAGCAAGAGGAAGTCATATATATTTGAGAATCAAGAATTAGAAGCCAATGACTTGAAATTAGTCATTAAAATAAATTACATTTTCTGAAAAGTCAGTTTGATTTAAGGGCAAGCCTGAAGATTTGCAAGTGTAGCAGAAGGCTGGATCACAAGGAGAATATGGCTGGAGTTGATGGCATAGGGGGACCCACATCCACACGCATCACCCACGCAAAGTTTTGAATTCAGGTTTCAGACTGATCAGAGGAATTGTAGGGAAAGCCTTTGCGAAGACCTTGGCGTAATACTTACCATATTTACCACATTTTCGTCTTTTATTTAAAAGGGCAGTTTCCTTCTTTCTTCCCTCTCCTTTCCCTGTTTACACAGCCGTTTATTAGTGACATGCATGAGGCTGAAAGCAATTCCTGCTTCATCTATTAAATGTCTGGGGCACGAGGGGCTGGGAGGAGCCCTGCCTTCCAGGGGTGGTGTCGCTCCTTAACTGGGGCCAGAGGGAGGAGTTGGTGTGGAAGAATTTGGGAGCACTGCGCCGTTCCCAAAGGTGGCCAGACCTGGGCCTTTGGAGGGCTGGGGCTCATTAATTCCCTCATGTTCTTTCCTCCTGCAGCTGCTGGCTTTAATAGAGATACTCCCAATCCTGTTCACCACGTCTGGAGGTGTCCTGTGGCCCGTGAACGTACATTTGGGGATGGAAGGAACCAGTTTTGGGTGCTGAATCAGAGCTAAGCCAAGCATTTGTCTTTGTGCAGGGCAACTGTGATTAATGCCAACTGACAAAAAAAAATAATATGTATAAATCTGGCCACTGGCACTGGGGAGGATTTGGAAAGACTTAAAAAAAGAAAAGAAAAATGAGGTGCTCCAGTGTGGTCCATGCTGCAGTTCATGGCTAAGAAAAGAGTGTGGGACTGGCTTTGAAGGAACAGCAACTATGAACCAGGAGCCAGCTCACTGTAGAGACATTTTTGATTGCTCTTGAAATGAGGATTGCTCAAGTTCATTAACATTTTCGAGATACTAATCACCTGCTGGAGGAGCAGCTCCAGGAGTGCTCAGTATCTTGAGGTGTCATTAATTTTCAAAGCCCTATTTAAGATTATACAGGTCTATGAATTGTCTGCAAATGTTTCCACACTCCTGGCAGAAACAACCGGTGAGCAGATAAATTATTTTTCTAGGGCTGTGAAAAGAGCTACATAGTCCCCTTCTACTACAGATCTGGATTTAACAGTGAGGCCAGATTCACATTTCCACAAAATTTTCCTGATAAATAACAAAGGCTGCAGTGTTCCCCTGGGCAGCTGCTTTTTTTCCTGCTGGGCAGCAGTGCTGCAGCATTATCTATGTTTGTTTAAATCTGTTTGCCACCTCTGCTGGGTTGTAACCCAGCATTCCAGCACTGGAGCACAAAGGAGCTGATTGAGTTATGCTGGGCTGGCCTGATGGCATTTTTATTAGCAATATTGTGTGGCCTTGCCAGTTCTCAGGTACAAGAACCATCCAGGAATCCTAACACTGTACCATCCATTAGTGTCTTCCCTATTCAACTAATCCCTACTGTGCTTCCCATTTTCTGGACAAAAAAAAAAATTAAAAAAAAAAAATCAACTGAGAAACCAACTCTAAGGCAAGAATTCAAGCTGAGCTGCATGACCTTCCCCTTTCAAGAGTCCAAAGATGTAATTTCCAGTGAAAATGATCCAGCACCAGACTCAAAAAGGGTCTCAAAAGTCACAAAATAATTTGGATTTCCCATGCTACAGAGAACAGCACTTCTGTTAATACTGGCTGGACACCAAATTTTAGTGTATATTAGGAGTCAACAATTGTGCATTGTATGTTGTTACTTCAACACAAAAGTCAAAGCATGGAAATAATTTGTGGCGTAATTGTTCTTCTATTATTTGATGTCTCTCTAAGCAGCTGATGGGTCAATATTGAACAGAACTACCTGTAATTCAAGTTCCTATTGTTTCATTTAACTGCTTGTAGGCAAATAAAAGCCACAACAGATTTCAATACCAAACATTTTCGTCCATCAGTTCAGTCACTTTTCTCACTTTCTTTGGGAATTCACCCTTCCAGCTTATTTAACCATTAACTCTGTCCCACAGTCAAGTGTGCATCTGTGTATCATGTATAAAATAAAGTATATAACAGCTGAGCAGGATCAGCTGCCAACAAATCTTTAAGGTGGCCTGATTTGCAATTCATCTGTATTATGAGTTTAATTCTTACAGCACAAACCCTAGGGCTGAAATCCTAAAACTGTTGGTGGTGGGAGTGCAAACTTCACATCCCCTGACTTGCAGCACCTGCTCTGAGGGCTGAGGTGCCCAGCTGCAGTGCCAGCCTTGGCCCCTGGCTGTTCCAGGGGGTTCTCCTCAGTTCCACTCAGCACAGCCATCAGTCAAGACCACTCCACTCAAGTCACTGCAAAACAATCCCCCTATAAAATGTGGGGTTCCTGCTTGAACAAAGTGGGCCAAGCCACTGAGCTTCACTGCAGGTATTGGATTTCAGGAAATACCCTCAGCCACTTCAGGGAGTGCAGAACACAGAGCACATCTCCTCTGCTGGTTTATGTCACCATCCATCCTAGCAGGGGCTACATGCTCACTTACCATTTAATTTAGGGTTTAATCTATAAATTCGCATTTGAAAAAATGTCAAACAGCTGCATAAATTGAATCACATTTCCAAATAAAACAATTACATCCACATACATCAAATTAGAGAGCAGGGGAAAACCTCAACTCCACAGCCATTTACAACATGCAATTATTTCCAATACCTGAACAAGATATTGATCTTAAAGCTAAATAAAGTTCCTTACCCATGCTATATTTTGCTTTGGTACACGTCGTTCTTTTCAGTATTTCATAAACCTACAGAAGCAAAAGAAAAGAAAGGGTTACATCAGACACGGCCAGTGAAAAGCACAATCTTTTTGTGTACAGCTCAAATATTGGCCAAACCAAGATGCTGATGAAGTCATCATTCTTTAATAAAAGTCGTGGTGTTCAGGAGAGCTCGGCGCTCTCCGTGCTGTGCTTTCTGTACAGGAGGGAAAAGCTTAACTAAATAGTCAGCTTCCAGCAGAACTGATGGGGGCAAACAGGGCTGCATCTACCCCCCGGCATAACAGAAATGCAATTTTTGCTCATGCTAGCCATCGATCCAAGCTCAGGGGTCTTCTTCCACCTGGGGCAGCTCTTCCCTCGCCTCCGAGGGCACGGGCTGGCTCCGGGCTCCCAGCGTGCACGCAGCCGTTTATCAAACTGGACTAACAGAGGCTGACCTTAACATCTCTGAGCCTGCCTGACCTCAGTGGCAAAACAGATGTGTTTATTTTGGGATTTATTGCCTTCACTGTGGAGTAACCTTTGCACAGCTCAGCAGGCTGCCCACGAGGTTCAGCTCTGGGCCGCTCCCGTGCAGCGGTGCTCTGCGGCAAGGCAAGCGGGCAGCACGGGCAAACCTGGAGCAGAGGCAGCTCCTGCCCACTGCCTGGCCTGGCCGGGGAGCTGGGGGCTGTTTCCCAGCCCCCTGATCCGTCTGCTAACTCGACTCTTGCCCAATTCACTGCAGGAAGCAGGAGAGGGCACCCGGGGCAAGTCCCACAGCTCATCCGTCTGTCGTCCTGTAACCCCAGTGAATTAAAGGGCTGTCACAGAGAGATCTCCAGTTATATAATTTTTCCTTTTTATTTTCTTTTTTAATAACTAAAAGGTCTTTGGCTTAGTTTCTATTCATCAAAGACTCACGGGTAGTGACTAGATTCCTGTTCATTTCGCAGTAGGCGGAAGGGTCAATATTTGCACTGTGGTTCAAAAATACATATGAGAAAGGCAGGGGAGAACTTTAAGAAAGAAGAATACAAACAGCAATGCACACAGAATAAAATGATGTTGGGAAACATTCAATATGTTCTTCATTACTGGGTGATTTGCAGGGATTTCACACAAAGCAGCACAGCACCAGCATTATTCTTTTATGCCCCGTGTTCCTTCAGTGGTTTAAAAACCCTTGTCCCCCCCTTTTCCTCTCAGCCTCTGCTCTGAGCTCCTGTTTCAGTCCATTTTCCAGTCAGTCTTCCTCACTCTCTTGTCCCATGGTGCCATTTTGTCTTGCTGCCTTGCTCAGCCTGTCATGAATTTTAACTCTTCACTTGCTGAGTTCCTTGTACTTACAAGTTTTTGTTCCTATACACCTGGACATATAAAAGAAAGCCTACAAACAAAACCCAGGCTTTTTTCCCCGCCCCCAGTCTCAAGTTAAATGTTTTATTTGCAAATAAACCAAATCAGTATTTGCCTTTTTCTTCCCCATTTCTGTGCTCCTGCATCTGCCTGCCCTGGTCCAGCACACCTCACCCCCAAAACCAGTGCTCACATCAAACCCCTGCTCTTCAGTCTGGCAGGGAACTGCCCTGTGGAATAAGCTGGAATTTCAGAGCAGGAAAGGGAAATTGGCTGTCTTACACCTCTTATCACCACAGCAATGAAAGGCAGCTCTGATTGGGATATAAGCTCTTTTGGAAACCACTTGGCATCCCCAAAAGGCTGAAGTTAAATATGAGATAAAAGCATGCTGGCAGTCACATTCCAAGGCACCAGATAGGAGCAGTGGAACGGGGCAAAGAGTCCCTGTTATCCCCTGAAATGTGCTGCAGCCAGGGCTGCTTGGCACGGCCCCTTCCAGCTGCCCTGGATGGATGTCCCACAAGCTGGCCTTTCAATTCCTCCTTTGGTGGCTATAAATGAGGCTACTCCTTCTTCCCCAACTCCACTTTATGTCCTGTAAGTCAGATAAAAGCCATCAACCTCAACACTTTCAATACCACTACAGAGAATTTCCCCCCAGAAACTATAAATAATATTCCCTGTAAATACCTGGCTGTTTCCTTGGAATTTGTCTTAGGATATTTAGCAGCATTTTGCAAAAAGAACAATATATAGTCACAAAGAGTTAAACCACTCATGGGTGCAGGCAGCTGGTGGGCAGAACGAGTGGCAAAATCTAAATATTCCCAGCTGGTGATATCTCTACTAAGAAAATTACCCATGAAAGAAGATGCAAATTACTTTCCAAAAGGCAGCAACCCGTTAGCATCAAACACTACTCATCACTAAATCTGGATTTATTTATAATTTCAGTACCTGATGGCACAGGAGATCCTTGGCATTTGGTTAAGAAAGATAAACTTGAAAAGGCATTGTACTAAAGCTGTTAACACCATGACTGAGGCAATATCCACCATAAATTATTTATAGGCATTACTTACTATAGTGCTTCTCGTTTTACTGTCGAAGAAGGAATCTTTGTCAGACAAATCAAATCTGTTAAAAGATTAGAAGGAAACCAATTAGGTAAAAAAAAAAAGTCATGTAATTTCCTGTTCTTGTTGACCCCTTCAATATTTTCATTTCTCCTGGGGATCTCTCAGAGCTCACATTAAAGAGCAGCCTGTAGAAACCTTGTTAAAAAGCAAGTCCAACCCAACCGCCACAATTTAAGGAGGCTGCTTATACATTTCACTGGCTTTATGTCTTTATAGGGTTTTCAGCACAAAGGAGACTGTTGATGCTCATGTAAGTTGAATCCCTGACCACTGCCAGCCTTGACTTTCCCCTCATAATCTTTAATTTTCCCTGTGAGCCCTCTGTTTCCTCCCTCATTCAGCAGAGACGCAGGTGGTGTCACTGGAAAAGCCACCTGCAAAGGGTGTGAGGCCCATCCATGCCTATGCTCAGGAGCATCTTTTGGACCTTCTCTAGGCCTCCAGGAGCACCCTACCCCAGCAAACACAGTTCAGGGATCATTTCCTGCAAGCCCAAGGTGCCACAGACACGGACCAGCCCGAGCCCAGCGGTGCTCTGCACCTCTGGATGAAGCACGGGAGGCCCTGGGGCTGCAGGGAAGGGATGCTGCCCTGGGGCTGCTGGTGGTTCCACATCCATAAACGTGGCCCTCAAGGTGGCTGCTCTGGCACGCTGGCCAGCAAGGAGCAGCAGCAGAGCAGTCCAGGGCAGGAGGGGCTTTGGCTGGGCTCTACCCTGTGATTTTCTCCCTACACCCACATTTACAGCTGCTCCTGCTGACCTGGCGTCGATGGCAGAGCCACCTCTGACTTCACAGCCCTTCAAAGGCAGGGCCTGGTTGGCACTACCTGTGTCAGCTGCCCACACCAGATAAGTGAAATTATTCTGTGATTTATCAACCCACATCTCTGGCTACCAGTTTTACTGAGCATTTTATTTAATATGGAGAAGAGACTGTTATAAACCACGTTATAAATCCCCTTTTGGCAGCCTAACAGGTGAAGTGTATGGTTATACAGATGCACATTATGTGTCACAACAGCAGCTGAAACACACAGAAATTGCTCTGCAAAGACTCATTCCTCAACGGCGAGCCAAAAAAATCCCCCAAAAAGTAAATTTACTGCAAAATGGAAATATCCTTGGCAGCAATGCCCACCACAGTGTTGGTGTTCGTGTTCCCTTTCACCTCTGGTGCCTGAGCTGGTGTCAGAGAGGCTGGAACCTGTGGACATGGGCATTTGGGGAAGGCTCTCACTCACAAGTGCTGCTTCTCCCTGGAGAAGGGGTAGGAGAGGCGCTTCACTGTCTGAGGTTTGTGTTCTGCTACTTTTGGCTGGATGGGCTCCGTTATTTTTTGAATCACAGAATTTATCTTTTTCAGGAGGCCGTGGGTCTGGTTGATCTGATACATCTGAGGGGGCAAAGAAAAAAAACAAACCAGTAAAACTTTACTTTATCCATAGGTCAGAGTGAACTGTAAGGAATAAACCAGCAATTAGATAAATATATCACAATAAACTATCAAGGAGTGGGGTTTACATTCTTGAAATCATCCAGAAAGAAAGGGATGGGAAAGTCAAACCGAGGGTTACAGAACCACAGGATCACAACAGACTTTTTTATCTAATTGTGCTTCTGATTAAAATCCCTGGTAAGTGAGGCAATAATGGGGATTAATATGAAATCCAAACCAAAAGTGTGGTTTTAGTGTTGTAATAAATGATGCTGGGCTTGGAGACTGTCTCTTGCTCCATTATGGACTTCCCTGGGCAGTCTGGGACCTGCACTTAGTCTGTGTTTAAATATTAATCCATCTCTGAGCTGTGCTCACTGAGCAGGTAGCTATCTATCTATCACGGGTGATTTAGAATTGATGAAAATACACTGTCATTCCTTTAATGATATTTCAAATATTCTGAAAGGTAATTTATTTTGTGGTGGAGTGGCCCCAGCTCCTGCAAACGGGACTGTGTATATGAACAGTCACTAAACCCAGCGAGACAAATTCTTATCCTTGTGTTCAGTTTTAGCAGTCTTCAGGTGAGAAAGAAATGTCCAAAAGGCACACAGAAATTTCACATCAATTGAAACCTCTTCTTTTAACACATACTGAGGATGAAATCACTCTCATCATGTACAGACAGTTCTTGATTTCCATTCTTCCTTCCACTTTTTCCCTCTGCTGCCCCAAGCAAGTACGTTTGTGACTTCCATTTCTGGTGCACATCAGTTAATTGCTTTTAAAATGCTTGTGGAAAGAGAAGTCTGCATTTGTAAGGTGCTCTGAGAGGAACCATATGTTCAAACTGTGCCTTCATGAGGAAAACAAGAAAACCAGGACTCACCTTTTTTGTGGGCATCTTGAGCTTAAGGAATTCTGCCTCTCGACACAATACATTCCATGGTGCATGTATTTTCACAAATCCAATCCCGTGGATTTTGGTCTTAAAACACAACAACAAAAAAAAAAAAGCAGGGGAAAATGTTACTGATGAGAGGAAATTAAATACATTACCCCTTGTGATTCATAGGTATTTAAGGAACAAACAGTCCATTAGGGCCAACGTGATAAATCTCATTTGTTTGAGAGAGCTGGTTTCTAACAACAGGACAAACACTGAGCACCTCACTGTGCTCAGCTGCTATAGAACGTGACTCAAAAAATGCTATTGTCTCCCAGGGCAATTACCACAAGGTTAAACAGATAAAAACTGTTTGGGAAGTAAAAGCTAATGACTGTGGACACAAATACAGGCTGAGCCAGTTAAATTTGAAGCAAAGGCATCCAGCCAAAATGGTGTGATTTGGTGAGTAATTGCTGGGGCTGAGAGAGTCCCTGCTGCTCAGGAGCAGCCTCAGAATCAAATGTGAATATCTCCTTTAAACCACCATAATTAGGAAAAGCAGTAGGAAGAACTCCACCAAACAAAGCAGAAGGAGGGCAGAAGTTAATGGCAGTGTTAGTGGTTTTCCTGCAGCCCAGAAATTCTCTGAGCTGGGCTCTAGAGGGCTGGACATGGATGTTTGCTGCTGGCACTCCCACATACACCCATGTTTGCTCCCCTGGAGCAGCCCTTCCCAAGGGAAGGACAAACAATATCCCACTAGGAGGCATTCAGCAAACAGAAGAGAAATGAGCCTCAATGAATCTTTCTAACCTTGCTGCTGCACCACTCAGTTATTATAACAGCTAGCTTTCACACAGCTGTATTCTCACTGGCTTTCTACAAACTGCTAACTCAGAGGACCACGGAATGGATGGGTTGGAAGGGAGCTTAGGGATCATCCACCTCCAACGCTCCTGCCACGGACAGGCCAGGCTGCCCCAAGCCCTGTCTGACCTGGCCTTGTTTTGACCAATTATTCGTGGACATCGAGCCGCTGACCGCAACTCTTTGTGTGTGCCCATCCAGCCATTTCATTGAAGAGAGCTAAAGTGATTTATTGAACACCATCTGTTTAAGAAACCTTTGCTCTTTTGGAATCACTGAGGTCTCCTGTGCAGCTTTGTGGCTTTTCAGGCCCAAGTGATTGCAGAACTTTCCCCCTACACAGACGTGCTGGCTGTGGAAACTGATGTAAATCCCCAAACCTTGCTATCATCTCTACACTTTCATCTCATGTGGTTTGGTGTCTTGCACTGAAAGGACAGGGTTCCCTCTCTTTTATAGTGTCCTGGCTTGACCCGTGAGCCCTTCTGCATTGTTTGAAATCATATTACATGTGGAACCTCTCATATTATATGTGGAACCTCCCATCTCCCAAAAGATTTAAATATCTATGACTTGGCACAGGCCAACTCCCTGTTTGCTACAGGAACCTGCAAGCTGGACAGAAAGCAAGTCTGATTTTCACTGGCAGACAGAGAGGGGAAAGGTTTTGGGGTTTTCTTGCATCGTACCATGTTAAGTATATATTTTACATATACATAGTACATAAAAGATATAAATGCCTGTAATTTGTGAGTAATAGGTGGCAGATTTATATTTTTTGCAGTCTGTTCCCAGGTCAAAATGTTTATCTCAGCTTTTAGATCCTGTAAATAAAACCAGCATAAATGTTTACCCTCTCTCTCGGGAGTCTGGGGCACATTGGTTGGGTCAGATAATTGTAGCAGCTTTCTTTGAAATTAATACTGCTGTGTCTATTTCTACTAATCACACACTGGCAGCACTTCACATACATCACTTTTTACACGGTCTAATGGGCTTTTAATAGAATATCCTGTTTTCAGGGTGCAGGTGGAAGATGTTACAAGCTGTACTGTTCATGTCTAAGAATGGAAAGAGCAAACTGTAACACAGACCCGTGTGCTCCAGCAGGAGCACGGACCAGAGCCTCCTGAACAAATTTAATTCTCCTCAAGCCTATTTTGAGGAATAAAGATGACTCTGCCTGTACCTGATTATTTTTTTCCTCATAGCTGGAATTGCCAAAGGATCCAAACCACTGCGTACTGTAAACCCCCCAAACTGGGATTAGTGTTCAGAGCAGTTTAAGCCTCACTTCCAGACAGCACAACACAGCTGTGTTGCAATGGTGGGTGTGCCACAGATCCTGGCCAAGAAAAGTCAGGAACTTCACCTCACCGGGGCATTTACAATGCCGTGGCACACTCCTGAGCAGCCAGCTACATCAGCGGGTGAGGATGGCACTGACTGCCAGAACTGCAATCAAATCCTGCAAGAGCTGAGCTTGTGCAGCCTCGACCAGAGCCAGGCTCACAGAGACAGCTCAGCAGCCCCCAGGACCTGGTCACCACCCACCCCCTCTAACCCTTTTAGAGGGATCCTTACATCTTCATCACGTTCCAGCTCCAGCCCAGCCTCCACGAGGTTCCCTTCATACTCCTCCCTGCGGAACCTCTTGTCGTCCTCGTGGTAGTCCACGTGAGGCTCGCTGTCCCCCATCTCCAGCTGCACCCCCTTCCCAGGGAGGGGCTGGTCCTGCTTGCTGCCCCGGCCACTGGCGTCGTTCTGCTGAGCCCTCCTGGCCAGAGCCCTCCCGGCCGAGGACTTCTTGTAGTGGTAAACCAGGATGTAGTCCACCTTCCTCCTGCCATCCCTGAAGTACAGCCCGTACTTACAGTCAGCGTCCGGGTCCTTGGATAGGGAGTTCAATAACTGGAAGTGGGGAATGGGGTGTGGGAAGAAGAAGAAGAGAGCAGAATAATGAATGCACACCCCAACACAAGCACTGGGCAGACCATCCTCTCCTATCAAGGCTCCTTTTGCCTGGAGCACACGGTGCCCTCTCTCCAGACAGCCAGCAGACGGGAGGAGTCCCCCCCCATGCTCCTTACTCCAAAAATTTTTGCAAGTTAACACCTTTAATTTTACTGATAGCCAGCTGGGATTTTATTGGCCAGAAATAAATAGATTGCATGACTGGGATTTAATCTAATCACCAGCACACTGGTTTGTAAGTCAGCTACTTGCTGGGTTTGGTTTTCTCCTTCGGGGGTTAATCGCCGCTCACATCGCCTGTCCTTTTCCACCCATGACATCTGCAATGCTGCAATTCTGACAAGTAGATTAATATCGTGTGGAAACATTTCTCACTTCTCTTATCTCTCACTGCAAGTCCATATCATCTGAGAAAGAGATCATCTTAGATACAGACTGAAGGGAGCCAGCTGGTCCTGCGGCGCGGCCAAAAACGCGATGGAAAGCAGCCAGGGAAGCGGGGTCACTGCTTATTGAGTTCACCACTTCTTTTTCCCACTTATAAAACCTATGTCACTATGCAATCTGATGGTGGCAATGGCTTTATTCCCAGCCCGGGTTAATGCTGGGTAAGTGCTGCAAGATACATGAAAGGTAACTCTCAAAACACGATTTCATTTCCAAGCTTTTATCTGAAACCTGCACAGGGCAACTGTAGAAACAAACAAAAGGTACTAACAATTAATTTATTTCTACTTTTATAACACTTCTCATGCATAATTCACAATTCTACCCTTGCAGATTCACATAATATTAAAAAAAAAAAAAAGAAAAAAAAGGAAGAAAGTTCACTAGTAACTGGCAATTGTTTTTACTAAAAATACCCATCACAGGAGTGGCTCTTCAGTGACCAGAGAACTTTTCTGGCTTTGAAGTTTATAGAAGAATGTCCATCCTCCACGGAGGGAAAAGGAATTGTGCACCAAAAGGGAGCAATTGGTCATCAGCTGCAAAATGCTAAAATATATTCGGGATGTGCACACCTGCTTATTTCATACACAAAACACTAAATGGAAGTTATTTTAGATAGCCTTTGCTATCTGCTTCTCTATCCTTCAGGATCTCACCCCTCTTTCCCATTTAACCTAAACCCTTTAAGTTAATAAATATATAATAAAATAATACAGCATTTGGAGCCACCATGGGGTTCACTCGTTGTCCTCTTGCCTCTATTCCCCATTCCATGAAAACAGGGGAGGTTATTTAGCCATGTCAAACCCTTCAGGGCAGTCTGTTAATGTTTGTGCCCTGCCTAGACATTCTCATTTAGTTCATAAGCATAACTGTGACATAAAAGACCATTAATAACTATTACTTTCCAATTGCTTTTTGATTAATGGCACGCACCTGTGAATTCAGAACATCTTTTTTAAAGCAAGCTGACAGTCTGCTTGTGGCAGGCAACTCACTCATGCAAATTTCTACAGAAACAAAATATTAACAAATGGCAACTAACTGGATTGTGCTTAATTTTTTTTAAAGATGTGTTGACCTTACTAATTAATTAAACAGCAGTTTCTGACAAACCAGGCTGAACCACCGCTGTGGCTACTAAAGCCTCAAAAAATTCATTTATATGTGAGGACAGCTATATCCCACAACAAACAGGAAGCAGCCAGAAAACTTGGTTCTTTTTTAAAGAAATTAATGGTTAGATTATTTTAAGGATGGGGTATAAATCCTGAAAGATACTCGTGGGCCAGATATTCTCTTGCAGTGCTGCTGTGCTTAAATGGAGTTGCATTGACTTAGACCATGTAAAGCTCATGTCCCTTCAGCTATGAATGAGACAGAGAAAAGACACTTCAGTTTCACCACAGCAGGAGGATTTTAGCACCCTGACAGAATCATTCCTCCATGCTCCATCCTAATTTTAAGCACAAGCACAATAAATCACGTGTTGCTTTTTCTGGTACCTCTTTCCCCAGCGAATCTGTTGTATAGCCCACTCCACCTTAATAAATTTCTTTTTATGTTTAAATTACATAACCAAACCGTAATCATGGTATTCATATTACTAACTTCCTTTAAAATCTGTGTTAAAGAACTTAACCGAGGAGCGATTAATGACACGGGAAATCTAATCTACTGTGTGCAGGAGAAGATCAGTTTAATGTTACCTATGTTAACAATGGCTTTTGCATGAAATTTCAGACATCCTCTTCTGTTGCTCTTTGCACTGGCAAGAAGATGTAAAGCTTGGCACAGCCTTATTGCCAGATTCCTCCCTCTGAGAAGAGCCAGCCCCCTTTTATGCTACAGGTTAAACCAGGTTCCCATTCTCACACATCCAAGAACAACCCCCACCACACCAGCATGGCCTGTGCCTGGTGGCCATCCTTCCCAGCACCTTGGGAGAGGGGAGGGAGAGGATGCCAGAGCATCCTGGGAGGGGGAAGCACGAGGAGGAAGAGCTGAGGGGCGAAGCGCAGCGCGGCCCGCGGGTGCTCACCGCGCTCTCGTGCTGGTCGTAGCCGATGTCCTCGATCGCGCGGATGTTGATGATGTGGATGCCCTTCTCCTCAGCAGGTAGGCAGGAGTACTTCTTGTTCACCCTCATTCCCGTCTCCTCCGGAGCCTCGCTGAGATCTTCTGGCAGAAAATCCACCCCATGAAACTCGCTGTCTGCGTCTGAGGAGGAAGGGAACAATTTCATCGAGACACTTTAATCCCAGCACTTGCTCCTCCCAGAGCCACCCAAGAGCTGAAACGTATCCTGTTCCTGCCTTCTCCTGCCAAGGAGCCCTTGGGCAGGGCTCCCACCCCTTCTCCCTTCCTCCCTTCTCAGCTTTCCTCAGCCCTCTTCAGCCCTACCTGGGTCTCCCCCTCCTCCAGAGGAAGAGTTCTCAGTTAACTTTTACTCTGCACGGGTATCTCAGGATGTTTTTACTCTGTGGGCTCATGGAATGATTGTATTCCTTGGCAAGAGGAGGAAAAAGTGGGGGGTAAAGGGAAAAATTGCTGGTGAGGATAGGTGCCATGGTGCCTTTCCCTTGTCAGGAGGCGTTTTCTCCTTTAACTTGTTCATGATGAAAAACTAAGTCAAGGGTTCTCCCTCAAGTACCTACATCCTGCTTCTGATTTACTGAACCACTCTGATTTAAGTAGGCTTGAAAATCTGGGGGTTTCTCTGTCTCAACCTGCTTCTGATGAAGACATCAGAACTGTTTCCATTTCCTGTTGAAGTATATAGATAGGCTAAGGGATTTAATGTAAAAGTTTCACTACAAACTGAGCAACCAGATAAGTGACAGAATGCACACTGGTGTTTGCATATGGGCACTCAGGCAAGCAATAGAAGGCAAAGTGTTCCAAGATTTTATAAATTTTGACACTGAAAGAAAATACTGCAGCATTGTACCTCTTTTTTTTTTTTTTTTTTTTTTNTTTTTTTTTTTTGAAACCACACAGGAGGAGGTTTTGCTTGTCCAAAGAGTGAAGATAAAGCAAGAATTGTAGAATTTATGGATACTAAATTAGCTTTCCCAAACAACAAAAAGCATGAAACCAAATTACCCTATCTGTGCCTGGTTGAACTTCAGGGATAATGTTGAGGGAAGAGACAAGGAAAATCCCACTCCCCAGCAAATTTGCAGATGATGTGAAACTGAGGAGCAGGATTGATAAGCTGGAGGGCAAGGCTGCCACTTCACTTGGCTGGAAAAATGGAAACCCAAAAAGTCCCCCACTTATGCAGCCCAGAGAAGGGAGGGCAAATGATGGGGGTCCCACTCCTGCCTTCAGCTACCAACTGAGTAGGCACAGACACAGCAGTGCCAGATTCTTCTCACAGGTGCATGGGAAAAGGGTGAGAGGCTACAGACACAAGCTGCAACAAGGGAAATTACGACCAATCATTAAAAAAATCTAAATTCTCTATCAACAAGCATGATCACACAATGAGGGAGGAACCAGCAAAGCTGCAAATCTCCATCCATCCCTGGAGAATGTCAGAGCTTGACCACACCTGGCCCCAAGCAACCTGACCCAGTCTGAAAGTTGGGGGAGCACTGGAAAAATCACTGCACTTCTGATCAGGCTCCCGTGGGGACAGGGCAGGAGCCAGCATGGACAACAGCCTGTAGCAGGCAGAGGAGGAGGATGCAACCAAAGCCTTGGCACACGTCCCGAGGTTGCCAGAGGAAGGTAAACATTGCTGCTATGAAAGCCATGCTTCCGTGGAATTCGCAGCTGCGCTCCTCCGCAGCTTGCCAACACCACGAGCTGGTGGATGCTCATTTCAGTTCTGGGAGATCTGCTGCCCCGAGCTGCCTTCACAGGAGCACCAGGGCTCATGAACATCATCACCTTCCCATAAAAGATGGGCAGCAATCCCCCTCTACGTGTAACACCCACCCAGCAGGTCTGGGCTGCTGCTCTTCTTTGACACCCTCTGTGGTGTGTGTGGTCTGTCCCAGCACAGACACCACACGTGAGGGCTCAGGGCAGCATCACCAAACTCAGCGAGCCACTCTGTCAGCAATTTGTAACAGTTCAAGGAGCTTTTCTGGGGGGTAGTAAAGAGATGCAGCCAAAAATCTGCTGGCTCAAGGGAGCAGCTGGGATGCTTGTAGCAATTCCCTCCATGTGCATGGTTTCTTTTTCCCAACACTCACGGGCACATATGGGCAGGCTCCCTGAACAATGGGAATTGCAACAAGTGTGGGCAGCTGCAGAATGCTGTGTACTCAAGCCTTTACTCTGTGGCTGCAAAATACTCATAAAATAATGCAGCTTTTGGAGCTTCATAACCATAGCAACCTGCATTTTTATTTGGAAGCACGCTGGAAACAACTTTGTAAAAACAGAGGGTTGAGTGCTGTAAAAGTCCTCTCTTCTTTTCCCCCCTTTCCACACGTGTACCAAGTAAAACCCAGTTATTTCAGAATTTTGCAGAGGGTACTAGAAGAGAAGCACCTTTTGCTGACTGTGAACCTGAACAATGGAGCTGTGAACTGAAAAGTGCTAGTTTAGGAACCATCCCCGGGACAGAATAGGCTCAGAGGAGAAAATCACAAGCTTCATTGAGCCCAAACGACCTCCCTGTGCTCTGGAGCTGCACTTCCAGGCAGCATTTGTTAAGTCCCAGCAGGGAGCAAGGAGACCTGCTCAGATGATTCAGCACCATTGTGCAAGCCCAAACAATCCCCCCAACACAAGCAGATATTTACATTTCTGTTTACACCTCAGTAGCCCGGCAATATTGGAAAGAACGACTGCTTCAGGTAGGCAATGAATCATAGAATTTTGGTTTATTATGACTACTGGAAAATATGTGAAGTGTGAGAGCTTTCTTGATATAATCTTAATTACACCAAGTTTGATTTCTGCACTTAAGGATGATGTCAGGATTTAATCCTAAGTAAAGCCATCCAAACCACTTTGGTAATTACAAACACCCAGGGATTACAAGCAGGTCACTTGTGCTGATTTGGCAGAGGTCAAAGCCTTCTGTTGCAGAACACAAAACCTCTTTTTCTTTTTACATGGAGTAGAGCATTTCGAAGACTTAAAACCATGAATATTTTATGTTAATGACATTAAACAAGGACAATAAGTTAATCTCAGAGTAAATTCATAATTCAGAATTATTTATGGCAAGATAGAAGAGGAACAGAGAGGAGTGAAAAGAACATTTATGTCCTAATTCAGCTAGACTGACATTGCAATCTCTGCTGGGAGCTGAAAGAGGTGAGCATTGTGAAAACTGCTGGCTTTGCTGCCTTCTAATGCTGACTAACCCACCCTCTTCTATTTATTAAGCAGAAAACACCACAACAAAGACCTGAAGAAGCACTCAATGTATTTCAACACAGCCATAAAACCAATCCCAAAAACCCATGGATTCTGAGTCAGCAGAAGTCTCTAATATTCCTGGGACACAGAGTCAAACCCATGCTTGAGTCTCTCACTCTGAACAGTATGGGAAACAAGACTGAACTAACAAAAAAATCCCTCAAACTCGAAACCGCTTCCTCCTCTGTTCAAATTTCAGTCACAGCTGTTAAAATTCCCAACCTCACCTTGCAAAAATTAGCACTAATTAATTAATGATCACTTTTCCACCACTGAAATTTGGCACACCATGCTGTAACCTTTCCTCATTTAGAAAATGCTTCTTCACTGAATGTTGATGACCAGGTGAACCAGAACCACAAACCTGCTGTAGAAACCAAAGTATTTTCTCCATGATTCAATCAACCACTAATGTTATAGTCACAACCATGCCTAGCCACTGAATATCCCCCAGCAAAAAGTATTTTTGTCATTAAAATGAATTTAAAAATTGCATTCACACAGTGGAACTCTTAAATACCCTGCACTAGTTCTAGAATAAGCATCATCAAGTCAGCATAAGTACATCTAAACAAATGAACAACCATTTCCCTGCTCAACCTGAAACCAATAATGTCACTGAAACTGCCTTCCCTTGTTCTCTTCTTCTTTTTCTCCTTGTTTCCTCTTGTTTTCTTTTTTGAGAGAGTATGTTTAAGAAAGTGGTAGAACAAAAAAAAGTCACAAAGGCCTCTGAGTTAAAAAGGGCAAGCAGCAGGGGAGTTACAAGACCATGTGATTAGAGGCTTTTAAATGTCCACGTCCTTATCTTTTTGCTTGGTTTAAACTATGATGGAACTCAGAGCGAAAATTTAACAACCATGCAGGTAACGAGGAAGCATATTAAGAAGGTCATGCACATATGCACGCACACACATATATACACACGTGCTGAAATAAACACAATCTATAAGTAAAGATTGAATATTTGTCTATAGTATACTCTTTCTACAGAAAAAAAAAAAAAGAAAAGTTAGCGTGTGCAATATTGGGTAACTTTGGGATTTGAGTTCTTTCCTTGAGGAAAGGATAAGATGCTGAGATAGAGCTCCCTTAGCGGGGCTTTGCTTGCTACATATTGCCCCCTAGCAGCAGGATCCTCCTTCAGCGCAGCGCGCCCTCCACCGCCCGCGTCTCCCAAATTCCGAGTCAGAGGTTAATCCCCAGGACAGGAAACCATCATCCTCGCAAGTGACTCGCCTCTCGCCTCCCCTGTTCCTCCCCCCAGCTCCTGACACGCTCCGGGGCTGCGAGGTTCGGAGGCCAAAGCCCTGGAAGGTTCGGCCGGCGGTGCCGCCGCAGGTCCCGGTGCCGGTGCCGGCCCGAGCAGCCGTGCCCGGGACCGCCAGCCAGGGGCGGGAATGCCGGCGAGGATACCCGCTGCTGGCAAGGAGGGCAGCTCTTTTTTGGGAGGCTGGCACCTGTTCACGAGGCACTGGCCCCGGCCCAAGAGCCCCGGCAGGAGCCGCCGCGCTCGCCGGGAACGCCCGCGCTCCTCCCGAGCCGGTGTGCTGCTCCAAGTCCCGACATCAGGCGCTGGTTAGCCCCACATCAGGGACAAGTCGATGGAAGCTTTCCCTCGCCTCTCCAGCTGCGAGCAGCCAGATGTTGCCTCGAGCTGCTTGCGGCGAGGCAGCAGGTCAGGAAAAGGGAGCCCGCCTCCCTGCCCTGGGGCGAATGTCACACCTCTGGGGATGGGGACACCTCCTGTCCATCCTTTCAGGGACGCAGGGAGGTTGATACCTCCTGCCCTTCCACCTGCAGGGAGGGGAACCCTGCCTCATTCATCTCCTCCAACACCACGCTAAGCAGGGCGCTTTGGAACTCGCCCATCTCCTTTGCTTTTCCGTTTATTTTAAAACTCGCAGCCTACATCCGTGCTGGCTATCACCTTAATGAATCACGCATGATGTTATGACCCAATCCATGAACAAGAGAAAGCTCAAACAGAGAAATAAATCCTGGATTCCGTGGACAGTTTTTCCCTGGCAGAGGAGAAATACTGTCAAAGCAGGATGACCTTGATGTGCCTGATGCTGACAGCTCACACTGAAGGGCAGAGCCCGCTCAGACACTTCGTGTCCGGTGCTTGGGAGTCACACGGGTGGAAAATCTTCAGCTCCTGGCAGGATTATTTGGATGATCAGCTGGCTTAGCTCTGTTCCTCGCTACTGAGAATGGTGGGGCTCTGCAGTGGGGCTGCAGCTTTCCTGGAAGGCTGGCTGCAGCTTTAAAGTTATTGATCTATTATTATCAGCAACATACTCAAAGCAGGTTAGAAGGACACACAGCTATGGCATTATTTTTTATTTATGCCTACCTATTTTTGGTTTTAAAGATTTATTTACCCTGTTTGCAGGATGCAGCCCTGGGCTTGAACGTGTCTGATCTGACACAAGCCTTGTGAAACGTAAAAACAAAGAGCAAAATCACCTAAAACCTCTAAAGATAATGAACACTTTGATTGAAATGGCATTTTCAACAGCACGTAAAGGACCAGAAAAGACAAATTCTACCATAACACTACTGCCTGTTTCTTTAGACCCCGTCAAGTCTCACATTTTATGAAAACACAAAAAGCCTCTTCCCATCCCAAATTTCACTTTTTTTCTCCACAACTACCAACCACTATTTAATGGCCTACTAAGTAAATCTGTTTTCAGACATATTTCTAATACACCTAAAGTTAAGCACTCTTCTTCTGCCAGGCACCAGGAAAATATTATTTGCTTCTGTTGCTATTGCACAAAAATCAGCACTAAAATTATGCTCAGGGTTATGGTGGAAACAAAAACAGATATGGGAGAGCCACTGAATCCATCCTTCATGAATCCTGTTAATTATGTTTTGCTGGGCTATGATGCTCCTTATTTTTGTTTGTGTGCTCCAAGGGAAGGCAGTTTTTATCAATGGGAGCAGTAAGATTAAAGGAAAAAATTACTAAAAAGCAGATTATGGTGAGAGAATTAGTATTTACTGGTACAGTGGATGCCTAAACTCTCAACAGAGTCTAAATATAAAAGACATCTAGATACATGTAAAATATGATGTATATTTACCTTTACCAAGCTGTAACAAAAGGCTCTTTACACCAAACATGCAGAAATGAGGATCCAAAAATGACCAGTTTTAGTCTAAAATCTCAGTCATGGCCTGTAGCCTGGGGCTGAGGCAGAGCTGCTCTTTATCCCTCGGGCTTCCCATTCAAAGTCCTAATCTTGAGACATTTGCACTCGTGTTTACACTTCCCTGCAGAGCCACGAGGCTGCATAAACCCAGTCACGGATGCCTGGGAAGGCTTTGCTCACCTGATAAAGAGGGTTTGGGCCACAGGAACCACATCCAGGAGCTGCTTTCCTACATCCGAGCTGAGAGAGGCTCTCTCCGGGGCTGGGCGTTGCAGGGCAGAGCTCCACCTTGTTTATATAGGTTTTTTGGGCGTGCCCAGGCAGGTGGAGCTGATGGGGTGGGGTGGGGTGGTGGGCGTGGGAGATAGCCAGCCAAGGTCCCAGCCCCGTGCTCCCTGAGGAGATCCAACCAAATCCTGCCCCGAGGAAGAGCTTGGCTCTCTCGACTTTTCCTCACAGCCCTGCAGTTTTGACTTGGAACAACACCAATATAGCAGAATGAAGGGGCAAGTTCCACCAGCAGCTGGAAGAATGCCCCTGCCTGAGCAAGGGAATGCAAATCAGCGATGGGCAAAGCTCTGTTAACTCCTGTCCATCCATGGGAATGCCATTCCCTGCGTTCCCCAGTCCTAAGGAACCCAGCTGAGGCACAGCAGAGGCAGAAGCCCTAAGGAGTGTCGATGCAGCCAGGCACTCTGCTCCTTGGTTTTCAGAAAGAGCTGAGGTCTGGGAGGGTTTTCAGAAAGAGCTGAGGTCTGGGAGGGTTTTCAGAAAGAGCTGAGATCTGGGAGGGTTTTCAGAAAGAGCTGAGGTCTGGGAGGGTTTTCAGAAAGAGCTGAGGTCTGGGAGGGTTTTCAGACAGAGCTGAGGTCTGGGAGGGTTTTCAGAAAGAGCTGAGATCTGGGAGGGTGCCATGTCCCAGCCAGCCAGCTCTGCCCGTGCCAGGGGATGCAGAAACACCTGCTGCAGGAAAACAAGACACTCCTGCTTAGGATTCCCAGAGGGCCCATCCTGAGTGGCAGAATTCTTGGAGCAGAAAGCTGATCCATGAGCAAAGCTTCCCTTTGGGGCCAGCGAGGGGAAGGAGTGGGCCAGTGCCTTGGTAAGGCTTCTTGGCAGCCCCCAGGTGAAGGGCACACTTGGAATGGGTGAGGGTGGACATGCCCTGCAGTTTGGCCCTCAGCAGGGAAGCTGAGAACCACAGCAGGGCTGAGCCCAGGCTCACCAAATCTCCTCCTTAAGGAGCTTTTGACAATATTTATTATCTAACACATCTTCGTATCAAAGGAGCAGTCAAGATCCAGTGTAAGTATAAACAGCTGCCCTGCAGGTTTTGTAACAGGGGACAGGCTTACTAATAAACCTGGATTATCCAAAGGTACACTGGTCAATCCACATTTCTGCCCAAAAACAAAGGAGAGGGAATTGCCATGAAATTGCTGTCACCTGTACAATGGAAAGAAGCAGAGCGTGGAGGGCTCTGTGGTTGCTGCAGGTGCTCAAAGGCAGCTGGGCCAAAATCTCTATCCAAATATCTAAGTTTCATTCTGAACTTGTTCCTGTTTGTTCTGCAGCAGCACTTTTCCAAAAGGAGCTCAGAATCCATCCCAAAGGCGTGGACCTTAATGAGGCAGATTTCTGCATCAGGATGTAGGTGCCTAACACTGCTCCCCTCCAAAAACAAACAGCAAACCCAAGGAGTTCACATCACGAGAACCTAAGGCAGACTTATTGTGAAAGATGATTGTGCTCAACCTGTGCATAAACAAGGACATCTTGGCAAACTCAAAGAGCTGTCTTTAAAAAAAAAAAAAAAAAGACCTTTTTTTTTGTAATTATGATGACCACGTAAAACACTAATGAAAACAGAAATAAGAAAGGGCAACTCTAGTCCAGTATTTTATTTCCAAAAGTGTGAGATGGGATTCTCCCATTTTGCCATCTTTCTGTTCATTATTCTTTGAGAAGTCATCCCCAGAAGGAGCATCACCAGACAATCACAAGCATCACCAGAGGGGCATCGTCCTTCCCACGACAAACCCTCAACACTCTCCCTTTAGCTCTGGAAATGAATCCTCCTCCACTGAGCCAACACCTCAGAGCACCACAGAAGTATGGCCCAAACAAGCAAAACCAGAAATTAGGGATTTTCAAACTGCATGTCTTTTCTGTAGCCAAATCTTCTTTAAATTCCCAAACTGCAGCTGTTCCACCATGAAAGAGCCCAAAATTCATCACAGGCACGTGGTCAGTGATGGGCTGCCCAAAGATATTCTGGGTAAGAAAGGAAACAGCAGCTCCTGCCAAGAGCAAGCATTTGACATCAACACAGAGAAAACATTATTTGTTTTCATATTTCCTGAGAAAGACATTGAGGATGTAACCTTGTTATTTATGCAGGGTCAAGGTTTCATCCTAGAATTTAGGAAAGGAATTTATTTTCCCCTAAAGTGTGATTAAGTTTATAAGCCTAAGACAAGTTTTGATTGTGGGTTTTTTCTGTTTTGGTTAGCAGAATAATATTTCACTTTCTGTCTTCTCTTTTTTTGAAAAAGGAAAATGTGCTGTTCATTTATCTGGTAAATGTTTATCCATTCCGTGTTAAAAACCCCCAAACAATAGAATTAAATGGAATTAAACTTTAATATATTGCCTATCTTCAAGCACTGAAACACTTAGAGAAACAATACTCTGCATGAAGAAAAAAGCCCCGTGTTTTACCAAAATGTTTAGGAAAGTAATTTTTTTTGATACACTAAAGGACAGTATCTGTTATTCCATAAACTTTTTCAAAATACGTTGTAAATGGCTATTTACAAACCTGACTGCTTTTTAATAGCACATACTCTATGCTGGTGGGTTTGTTAAAAATGTGTTTCTGTACACAAAACACATTTTTGTCGGCTAGGTTTCTAGTCTCATGAACAGTCCACAATTTTCATTTTGGGGTGGTTTTTTAAATATTCAAGCTCTTTGGAAATTATCTTGAAGTGGTTGCTTTTGAACCTGCAATAAATGTATTGCTGATGGAGAGAAAGGAAAGTTCTGACTGCAGTGATGATGTCAATATTGGTATTTTTAAGGAAGAGAGGGCAAGCAGCTTTATAAAAACAAAGGTATTGCAGTTCTGATTGATTTCAAATCTGAGATAACATGCTAGCAACATCCCTGGGCCATTTGCTTTACTGACCTCTTGGATGTCTGTGGCCTGTAGCAGTTGCTGGTTTTTATTATGATATTGCACAACGCATTTTTTGCGTTCGAGGGACAGACAATATTTAAAATATTTGAACCGGTTGCAGAGGGTGAAAAAAAAAAAAATGTTTGATGGGGTAAGTTTTTGTTTTCACGCTGTCAGACTCCAGCCCAATTCAGCATCAGGGGTAAGGATGAGGGTAAGGATGGACAGAGGGGGGGACAGCTCACCACAGCATCCCCCTGAGCCAACACGCACTTGGGATGTTTCTGTACTTACTCGTTTTCTTTGCCTGATTTTAACACAGTTTTTACTTAGCTGGAACTACCCCTTCTTCCCTGAAAACTCTCACCTCTTAACCGTATTCCTCCAGGAAGGATTGGTGGCTCAGATCAACAGTTTGAATTCTTTATGGCTTTTTCTCCCCGCAGGCTGGGTTTTGCCCGTCCTTGGGAGCAGGGACGGGCGAACGCCACCACAGCCCACCTCCAACAAGGTCCTTCGGGGCAACTCCAGAGCACAAAGCCGAGTCTTCCCCATCAGCACCCCGCGGCACAAAACTGCGTTTTGTGCGAGGCTGGATGCTCCGGTGCTGCTGGAAACCCGAGCAGGTGTAAATGTAGCTGCGAGCTGACCCCGCCCAAAGCCTTTGCAGCGCGGTTCTCACCGGAGCAAATAGCCACAGAGCCAGGTTGTCGCTCCTGAGCGTGATGCTCCAGCGGGGAAACACCATCACGCCTACTCCAGCGCAGGTAACAATTCCCAGAGCCCCCATCGGGATCTCCCCGGCTACAAAACATCGAGGGCTTTCTCTGCCGATCTCTGCGCCCGCTGATCAGCCATCAGGCTCTTAGAAAGGACTCAGCCTAGGACCTTCCAAACAAGATTTAGGAAGCCAGGCAGCAAAGATCAGCCATTTGGGGAAAAATCTGTGTCTGAAATGCTACTTTTCATGGTAAAACGGTGACTTGCTGGTTTGACAGAAAGGCTTCTTGCTGATCGCGAGTCTTTTGAGCATTTATGTCCTGTTTGGCTTCTCCCCTTTATGCCTATTTATTTGGGAAATTTATGGTGCGATTCCCAGAGGTTGGGATGCTGTACTTATCCACGTCAATAAACAATCTGGAGCACTGTTTAAATATGGAAACACTTTGCAGCAGCACAACCAGAGGCACTGGTTGTGCTGCTGCTGTGCCTGGGGGAAAAAAAAGAAGGGGGGAAAACGGGATCTTTTGGTGAAGACAGCCATTTATCTTTCATTAACCCACCAACACCACTGGGGCACACCACGCAGCTGGGAGATGTCCAAATTCTGCCCATTCTGAGCTGGATGCTCCTCTGCTTTGGGTAAGGATGTAACTGGTTGCACCATTTACTGACAGTTCTGCTCTCTCCTTAATTTTTAGTTGCCAGAACCGAGTCTGTTTCTGCTCACCACCCAGTGTCTTGGTTTTGGGAGACACTTTGTGTTGAGAACTTCCAGCCACCGCTGGGAGCAGAGGAGCTCCCAGAGCAGAGCTGCAGGACACGGTGTCAAACCAGCTGGAAGGCAGCACCTTGAGCTCAAACTGCACGCCCACTGCCTGTGCACCCTGTGCCCAAACACAGCACGGCTCCTCTGCTTCAAGGAACGCCCACAAAAATATCTTTCTCATGACTGTGGGTCCTCAACGAGCCCGTCAGGGCTCCCAGCACGGTGTAAGGTGCTCTGCTCAAACACAGGCTGCTCCTAATCTTCTCCAGAGCTGTCCCCTGCCAGCGCCAGCTGGCATTGCAGGTGCCTCAGGATTCCTTCATTCTGTGCCAGTGCAACTGTCCCTCTGTGAGAAACAGCTCAGGAAAAGGAAAACTGCAATTTAGGCTACGTCCAGTGAAGATGAACAAGCAGCAGCAGCTTTTTTTTTCTGGGATATTGCCTGCAGCACTCATCCCCCGCTGTGTCAGACACAGGAACTCAAATTTAAACAGACTCAAAATGACAGAGGGGGTTGTGGCAGTGATGGAGGAGCTTCTCTTCCTAGAACACAATAAAGAACTAAAAATCTACCCCCTCATTACCCACTTTCCCCATCCTACATTGGATAGTCAAGAAAATAAAGAGGAAATAAAAGTGCACAAGTGATTAATTAACATTTAAAACACTCAAAAGCAGTTATTAGAGATGAGGCTTCAAAGCAGAGGTTCATGCCAGGGCAATAGTGGCAAAAAAAAAAAAAATTAAATAAATAAATACATAAATACAATAAAACAAAACTATTTTTGTAATGGTACTTGAGAAATTTATGAATGGGATTCTGTGGTGTGGTTGCCTGAAATAGCAGAGATTTGGACATGGTGACCCCAGGAGTTCCTGAGAGCAGCTGGCACAGAGGCCACACGAGAACAGAGGGTTTCCCACTGACCCCTCTCCTCTCCTGTCAGGATGGGCTTTTCCCTCTGAGTCACAAACAACATTCAGCATCAGCACAGGGCACCTCACACGAGGAGCAGGACGATAAATATTGCCCCAAAACCAACAACTCTATCCAGAAACCCAAAGGGAACTTTGCTAACCCCACTGGCCAGATGCCTCTCTTCCTCTACTTTCTTCCAAGGCATATTTCCCTGGATTTCTTTTCATTTTTGTTGCTTTAGGCTGTATGCTACGCATTTTTCTTGTGAAAAGATGCTTGAAATGGGATAAAGTACTCCAGGTCAGGCTTTTCCAGCCCTGAGCAGCATTACTGCATGTTCCCTACACAGAGATATTGTGGATTTATGTTCAGTTTATGAGTCCTAGACCCTTCTCCGAGGAGCTGCCATTAAACTGGCTAATTACCCCTGCTCACATGGAGGATTTTGCTCTTGTCTGGACCTCATCTCCAGTCCTGGGAGCACATCCTTTTCCAGGAAGATAAGCAACAACAAGTCTGCTTTAACAATGCAAGATTTAAGGCTGCTGGTACCAGATCCAAACCTCCACAGGCACAGACACAAAAGGCCAAAGGGGGAGAGCGCCGACTTCACTGGGTCAGGTTTCAAGAAATTTTTGGTGGGGCAATCTGTCAGCAGAAGGCTTTATTTTAGATCTATTATCAACTGTCCTGCCATGTCCAGCCTGAAGCTGGCATAGTGCAACAGAGCTGCCATTAACCCATCTGGGTGCCTTTTTTTTGAGGAATCTGATGGAAATACAAACCATATGTGACCGTACTCAAAGAAAATGAAACCAGTGCTTTTGAGTGGCCTGACACTACACAGATCCAGTACCTAAAATTGTGGAATCGGGGCAGAAGTTTGGTTTTTACACAGTAAAACTTAGGAGGAGTAGACCTGGAGGAGATTCTTCTCTGTAAACATGAGAGCACATCTGACGTGGAGATCAAAAGGAGAACTTACACTAATTATCCCGAAAAACAATCAGTGCTCCAGAACAGATAATAATGAGAAATGAACACTGAAGGGAACTTTGATGTACTTCTTAGATAACTGTGGTACTTTAAAATTGGATGCAGTTCAAACATTTAAAACATGTCAGTCTGAGATCTACATTTCAGATTGAGAATGTGTTGATGCACAAGTAGATTTTAAAATAAACACACGGTGGAGCAGAACACAAACATGGATTAAAAAAACCCCAAAAAACCAAACCCCTGCTCTTCAGTTAAACCTCCCCTGTTGAAGAGGCTTTAAAACCACTTCTCCTTCACACAAGCTAAACCCAAGTGCCAAATTTTACTGAAATCATTGTTAATAACTCAGTTTGCAGCCTGGATTGGCACAGCCTAGATCACACTGCCAGCCCCTGCTCCCACCAGGAGGAACAAGACTAAGGGCACAGCGTGTCAGGAGCACACAAACCTGTGGTATCTCAGCAGGCCACTTGTCTTGCTGCTGCTAATGAAGATTGCTCAGGAGGGGTGGGTCTGGTTCAGTGCTGACTGAACTGTGGGACCAAGCTGAAAAGGTGCTCCCAAAAGCATCAGTAGTGACAGGATGAGGAACACAAAGCAACAGAGCAGAAGTTTGGAGACCTTCAAGCCTCCCTAAACATACTTCCTTACACTCCTGTTTGGCAGTAAAATATTTTCCTGCAACGCCCTTCACCAGAAAGTCACCTAAAACAAAATAAAGAACTAAAAAGACAGCTAAAGGCACAACTCAAAAGACAGCTGAATGAAATACATGAAGACAAAAGCCACCACAGGGCGGGAAAGAACCATTCCAACAGCACCATCAATCCACCCATTCACACAAGAAATGATGTCCGTGTGACACACTTCATTTTCACTCTCTGCAGCCAAGCCACGGGACGTGGATTTTCTCAGTATCATGATGTGACTTTTGATGGGCCTCAAAAACCACACCATAATCCTCAAAATACAGAAAAATAATAAAAATAATCTTGGAAATTCAGAAAGGCTATTAGCAACAAGAAGTGTTTCCCCCTCCCCACATTTCCTATTTACATTTCCTGCGTTCTGAAGTTTAAAATTCCTATGCAAGTCCCATCTGGGGGCATGGAGAGCACAACTGGAAGAGGTCCATGAGCTCCACAAAAAAATTAACATAAAGATAAATTTTGAGAGCACCGTCTCTATATATAAAGTACAAGACAGCACATGCTGCCAGGATTACCCTTCAGGAACAATATGTGCCAGCACCTATTGGACTGTTTATGAAATTGGCCATTAAATTTAAACACTTTGGAGGATGCAGAAGAGCCTGTGGCTCTCTGGTTTTAATTACTTTGCTGAAGGGGGGCTCAGAGAGTGTGTGACAGCTCCAGGGATGAGCACAGCACATGGGAACAGCCTTGGACGAAGCTGCTCATGTTCCCTGGTACATCCACGCTCCAGGAACTGCAGCTTTTCAGACTTAGGCAAATTAACCAGCAGTCCTCATTAACCCGGCCAACCTTAAGGACATTTGACCCAAGGGCAGGGACTGGGGCATCAAAGGGGACGTGGGACTCTCAGCTGCAGGCATGCATGGGCTTGCTGCCACCAGAACGTCCTGACACGTGTCCCTCCTGTCATTTTCTAAACAGCTGCTGCCCACGGGCGCTGTCGGAGCGTTCGGTGACACGGAGCAAGCACTGAGGGCCAGCGCTGCTCCAGCTCCACCCTGGGCCACCAGCGTGGCCACCAGCGGGCTCCTCGCAGCCCAGGGGACAGAGCACAGCTGTCACCTGCAGGGTGGCTCCTTCCTGGAGCCCACACCATCTGTCTCCTGCTGGAGGCCATCCCCTGGCCTTGGGGCGCTCCTGGAGCCAGCCAAACGCGCAGCACGTGAAATCTGAACGTGCACCACCACACACATTGGCTTCCTTTCCTTAGGAGGCAAAGGAAACAGCTCTCGTTTGATTTTCAGGGTGCAACAGCAGCCAGCACCAAGGAAAACAGAGGCAGAAATACTTTTCTAAAGCCCTTTCCAAAAGCATTTGCCATCTGCGTGCTGGGTGATGGACCGGGTCCACGCACTGTGCGATTCCAGGAGCAGATTTCAGGGATTTCACATTTCTGAAGCAGTTGGGAGTCAAATATTTTTGCAGCCCGTGTTTGTTTCAATCAACTGCCTGCCTACTGGTTACAGGGATATTAGAAATCCTGCAGTTCATAGCTCCTAAGGTCCAAGTTCATGACTGGGACACATGAATCTGCTGACACAACGTGCACCTTCTCCTCTGTCCTATAAAAGGGTTCCTGGAGCCCACACAGCAAACTCCCAGGCAGCAAGCCCTGTTCACATGGAAATGTTAACGAAGAGAAACAATATCAGAGTGCCCCCTATGTTTATAATTACAGCTTTAATAACATTCCACCTCCTTTCTAATTTTTCCTCCAGGTTCCATTTTCAGCCTGTTCCCAGTGACAGCCTCTCACAGGCATTTCCAAAATACAACACATACTTTGGTGAGCTATCAGTTTCACTTACTCCACACTGATTTTTACTTGATGGGAGCATTTATTTTTCCTGGTGGGGCTATGAGTTATTCCCTCATAAAGAATAAAGCATTTAAAGGGTAAGTGCTCTCAGAAAGATTTAGCAGGTTTTAGTCATCCAGGTACACACCCATCTGTTCACTTGTATCTGGAGTTTTTGATGGGGTGAAGTTTTACACGGGTAGAGGAAGGAATGACAGGACTGAAGTTTTAAGCTGTAAGATTCCAGAGTAAATTAGGGTGGAATGAAACTGCACTACCAAGTCCAAGGAAAGGTGAAGGCTGCATGCAGCAGACTCAATCAATAAATGATTGATCAAGTGTTTAAGCAAGAGAATGCTGAGGATGGGGCAAGATCTAATGAGCTAAAGCTGGTACTGCTGTAAGGTCCCTGCTCCTGAAACAGCACACAATGGAAAGCAAAGCACTTTGTTGGTGTAAGGGCTCAGAAATGCTGCAGTGATAACCCTCATGGGCCAAGTTCATCATTTCACTGTATAAATTCAGTGAGGCAAGGTGGCTCTTTTCCTCTTTTTTTTTTCCCCCAGAATTTCTTCATCCTATCTCACAGTGCAGTACACCACCACTAAAATACAGAAGATGCAAAATGAAACCCTTGTTCACAGGACTTTTGATAAGCCCTCACTACAAGACACCAACTGGAGCAGAGCATGCTGGATTCTGAGCACGCTTGGGCTCACGTTTTACAGAACCAGCCTCTCCAGCCACACTTTACCAACCAGGGAGGAGCCCAGAGCTATGGATATGCAAGAAAACTCTTCAGGGCCGGGTTATCCTCCCTCTGTTTGGGCTCAGACTCCTTGCCCCCTCCTCAGACATGCCTGGAGGCAGCCTGGAGGTCCAGCCTGTAGGAAGGCACTGGCTTCCCACAGCGAATTTCTGTGCCCTCCAAACGGGGTGAGCAAATACTCCCTAAATAAAAATTACCTGTTGATCGTGCCACAGATGTAAAACAAATCAGGCTGTGTAAGATGAGAAGCTGGAAAAGAGAGATCACCCAGATTTACCCTCTTTCAACAGCTTTTAAAAAAGATCTTTTCCCCTCCAGGTGCAGCCTCTCTGGACTGCCCTGATGCTCCCACACGGTCCCAAGAGGACTCTTCACATTCCTGGGCACAGCACGTGGCAGAGGCATGGGAGCAGGGGGCACATCTCCTACATCCAAGGAACTGGCACTCCAACAGCCTCCAGCTGCTCTCTGCATCCATTGCTTCCTTCCCAAATACGACCAGCTACTTACCCCATAGCCCCAAACTTCACAAATAGCTGGGGCACTATTGCTCTTTTTTTTGTGAAAAAGGGAAAGTATCAGAAAAAAGGAAAAAAAAAAAAAAAAAAAAGAAACAAAGAAAGAAAAAGAACAGACACAAAATTAAACAATCTACTTTAAAATAAACTCTGCGGTATTATCTGTCTCTTGTCAAAAAGTTATTAGGGAATAAAAGTGACAGACTGTCTGCTAAGATACATCCCATGACCAAGTGACACACCTAAAACTTGTCCAAGACTTCCCTCTGTTGATGTGTCTGCTTATCCTTAGTGCCCACACGTGTTACATTACTGCATATTCCTGGAGGGTGGAAGCTCTTGATTTATTTGTTGCAGGGAAAGAACACTTCTTTCCCCCAGCTGATTTCACCCTTCTGATGTGACAGGTCTTTGTCTGTTCCTCACATAAACCAGAGAAGCCCTCGACTAAAACCAGACTCCATGTAATTATCTTCCCTTAAAAATAAAGTCAGTAAAACTGGCAAATATGAACAAAACTGGAACTGATCTACCAAAGAACTGTAAACAGATTTTCCTCCAGTGGGCATCAATCACCTGGAGGAATTACTACTGGTCAGTATTAAAAAACCAGACAAATGATGTGGTGCTTTGGTGAAAGAGGGGATGAAACCCCTCATGTGGACCAGTCACAGCAAGGGGTGAAGGAGGTGGTGCCTCAGCCCAGACAGCAATTAGCTTTTGGGAACTCGGTGCCCGGTGTCCAGCCTCGAGCCTTGCACCTAGGGCCCCCACAGAGCACATCACACCAGAACTGAAGCACCAGGCTGGGCCAGCTCCCTCTGAAAAATGGGCTTCCACCACAGCCTTGGTGTGGCTGTGTACTGGGCATGTTCCCATGGAGTTTTAATTCCTGTTAAAACTCTGGGAGGGGGGCAAGGACACCAGGAGGGCTCAGGAGAAGAGTGCTGCCGTGGGGGCAATCTGGAAAGGGTTTCCTCTGCAGTGTAGCCAAAAAACATGCAGAGAGATTTAAAAACTGTTTGCAGATGAATATCTGTACTTTTTTTTCTGAGAAGAAACTTTAAATGAAAATTAAGCTGAGCAAATAAAGCAAGCTACAGCTATTGAAATAGAAAGTGTACGGATCATGGTGATACCTCAGGTTTTAGCTTTTATGTTTTCCAGATTCTGTGCTGCTTTAGTGTGCAGTTCTGGGTTTCACATTGGGGGATGGCAGCTCTCTGCACAGAGTAGGGAGACAAAACAATTCCCTCTCTAGCTGGGGACAAGGACAAGTGATCCAAATCTCAGGCCCAAGAGCACAAACAACGTGGGCTGGAGAGAGAAAAACAAGGAGGATGGGACTTCATAACCTAAATCTGTAATTGGACAATTAACTCCAATATGCAAATGGACCAGAACTTATAAAAGTGAGAGACCTTGTGACCATTGTCCATTTTGTGACCATTTTGGTTCATCTTGGGTGTGGTCCTGGCCGGGCTCTTGTGCTGCCCAAGGTGTATCCATTGAGGAACTCCTTCTAATAAATCCCTGCTTTATTCTCTAACTCTGTCCAGCCTCTGTTCCAGGTCAGCCTTCACAAGGCATCAGTTTGAAGGAGAAAAGAGCAGGAGAAACGCTCTACACTGGAAGGTGCACCCAGGAGGGCAAGTACACAAGAGTTTGAGTCTGGGCAAGAGCAAAGTGTGTGTCAGAAACCAGTCTACACCACATCAGCTGGACAGATGGAGAGAGGTCTTACCTGTTAACATTGCTAAGACCAGATTCAGCACAAAGATTCATTTTGATTCTTCATTTTCTCTTCTTGGGGAGCAATTGAAACCCTCTTTTCCACACCGTATCTACTCTTATTTGTCTTTGTCTCAGTTCAACCTGAGTGATGTGACAGTAGCCCAACAGCAAAATGTTTCTTTCCCAGTGCTGTGAGGAATCCAGAGCCCAGGGTACCAGAATTCCCTGCCTTCCTAGGCTGCTCCTCAGAGCATCCCAAGACCAACACTGCACTGCTTCACGGGCTGCTGTCACCCAGTGCTACTGAGTCACCCAGAAAAGAAAAGTGCCTTCAGACATGAAGTGAAGAAAAATCTCTGGCCTTCCCAGAAGGAAGTGCAGGGGGCAGTTCAAAGCTGAACCCTAAGAAAATCCTGGTCACAGAGGGTTTTGCCTTTTAATATGGTTTAGATTAAAATCCTGTCTCCACAGCTTTGATGAAAGTCTTGTTTTCCGTGTCAAGCGAAAGCAGTGAACTAAAACAAAGAACTGGACACGTGTACGTGTCTCCAATGTACAAACAACTGGCTGTTTCCATAGAAAAACCAGAGAACAAACTGAAATAACTCTAAAAAAATGAATTCCTGATTTTGTAATAAAGGCCACATGGTCCACTCAAGTAAGCACAGAACTGGAGAGGCAAAACTGATCGTTTTTACCCAAACACCAATACTGATTTCATCTCTTACTTCATCTCTTCTTTATCCCACACACATTCCTGTGGAAACTGCAGGACTCACCTCTTACTCAGCAGAGCACTGGCAGAATTAATTATTGAGCATTTAATCAAATAAAACAGTGAATGAACATACCCTGGAGTACGAGTTCATGGAAAACACAAAGCAAACCCAACATCATCGACCGAATTTTTGTGGTTGAATGCAAATCTCTCCTCTGTACTCACTGGAACCATTCTGGTCGGGGCTGCACACAAACTTATTTTGTACACCAGAGTCAACCACAGTTCAACAAAGCAGAAATTCAACAGAAACACCATTTCTGGATATTACAAACACCTCTTGCGAGATTTTAATACCATCACACTCTAGATTTTGCCCTGATTTGGGAATAAACTGATATTCTGGACCCCATCTTACAAATCTCACAAGCCCAAACTCAGCCTTGCCTCCACTGGGCACCACTATCAGCAAAAAGTCACTGATCAATAATGCTGGCACTGTAAGTTCAAGCAAGGAATAGTACTGGCAAAGGCTCTGGATCTGAAAAGCCATTAAGTTAAGAATATTTTATTGTGGAAAAGGACTTGGAAACAGAAAATAAGTTAAAATGATAAAGAGACCTGAATAGAAAAGCCGTGGTTATAAATGGAACAGTCGCTGTGAGCAGACAGTCCTGTACATCCACATCTGCTCCAGTTCAAAGCAGTTCATGTGAACCAGGGGAAGGAACTATTTTTTCCTTCAGGGCTGCAAACCTATCTCAGTCTGGTCAGGGCACAGGGTAGGAGAGGGAGAAACCACCATCACTGGCTCAGTCCAAGTTCCAGCGAGATGGAGCTGCCACCAACATCTCTTCTTGCCTTTCCCAGTTTTCCCTCCCATATCAAAACACACTTAGAAGAGAACAGCAACATTTGCAAACACTCGTCATTAAAGCTGTTTGTTTTCTGCTAAAACCAAGCTTAACAAAAGCTCTGTTTTTGTTCCTCTGCTCACAGACAGTTTCTGTTTCACAACTGTCCCTTCTGGGGCCACTTTGATGCTAACGTGGGAAAAGCAGGCAGAACAGTCAAACGGGGAAATAAATATATAAAAATAAGGGGGCTGCTCCAGGACTCATTCAGGTTCCAGAGGAGCTCACATTTCCTGCCTGTGGATAGCTGAAACATTTTATCTACTCAGTTTGATCTTTGTTTCTCTAATATCCTCTTTTCTCCTTCCTTTGAATCTTAAAAATGGATTTTTTAAAAAAGTAGCAAAGAAAGCAGTGGCAAGAAAAATGTGGTGCAAAGAAACAGAAAGAGCACCCAAAAAAGGATGAAAGCTGGAATTAGCTCCCTGTTTTGCTCTGACAGCAATACCATACTTCAGAGGAAAGGCACTCCCCTGTAATAATCTGATCACGAAAAGTATTTATTTTCCTACTTACATTATTAAATGACTACACACATACAATCCGTGGGATTCAAAAGCTTTTTTTTTTTTTTTTTTTTTAACATCAGATTGTTCACATTGAGGTTGAAATATGTTTATAGGGTCCCTGAGTTTATTTGCCACAGGAAAAGTTCCCGCAAACAGCTCTGCTCCTGACGAAAAACCCACTCAAATCAGTCAATTCTGAGAAATTGCTGGGCTGAAACCAATCCCAAGCTCCCAGGAGCTGCTTCAGCTGGGTTTTGCCTTGAAGATTCAGTGACTGGTGAGGTGCTGAAATCCTCAACCACCTTTAGGCACCGCTTCCAAACTGGATGGCAAAGCCTGCCCTGGGGCAGAGCTCGTGAGAAGCTCCCCAAAAGGCAGAGATCTGCCACTTTGACTAAAGAACCCTTCAAAGCCCTTACACAGATGAGTGAACGAAGGGCAGGAGGGCTGCTCAGGGCTGCTGGTGCTGGGAGGAGAAAACGCTGGGCAGGGTGGGCAGCTGCTGCAGATTTCCCTCGGGCACGCAGGCGTGGAAGCTGCCGGGACACTCGGGAGGGTCTCCTGCTCAGCTGCCCACCTGCCACCAAAACCAGGGCTATTTGTACACCTGAGTGCTTCTCTGGATGAGGGCCAGAGGGCACAGGGAATTGCAGGACACAGCCCCCAGGAGCTGTTCTGAGAAAATGTACTGAAGAGAGAGAAAAAGGAAAGCTTTCCTTCATTCATATTATCACGACAACAAAGATCTTGTTTTGGAAATGATAAGGTGGTTCTTTTAACTGAGAGCTTCTTAGCAAGATGCTACAAGGAGAAGCTTTAAAAATTAAATTATTTCATCTGCCATTTAGAAACTATTAGCTTTAAAAGGCTCAGATTTGATTTCTATGCCTCTGGTATGTAACGATGTTTAAAATCTAAACCAAAACCTATTTCTGCTCTTTCTCTGATAATTAGTAGATGGTCTCTGGTTTTCATTATCCAACTATTCATTTATATTGTTAGATGGACTTAAATGGTTAAGATTAATCAAAGCTACTTTATCACAACACACAGAAGACAAGTCATTAGGGCACTGTAAGAACGGGACCGCTGAGCTCAATTTCTCTTGCAGCCAATGACTTGTGATTATTTTCAGCATGTTTGAGAGAGCAGCTTCACTCCCAAAAGAAAATGATCAGCTGCAAATTTACAAGACAAGCTATTTAAATTTTACAGTGATGGCACCCCTCAGTCCCCTATGAAGTAAGCAGCAGGGTGAATAAGCATGGCCTGATAGTTCAAACTCCAGTTCTGAAGTAAGCAGCACCCAGAGCAGTTCTACCCTGTGTGAGCTGGGCCAGACACAGAGCACTCTGCTTCACCCTCACCTACACAGTGCACAGGGTCTTACCCTGGACAAGTGCTCTCTTCTCTCAGCTGAATCCATTTGAAGTGAACTAAAATGACAGCTCTGGGTCTCTGTTGCCTGTCAAAGCCATAAATTCAACATATTCATTCTTGTCATATGCCAGAAGTTCTGCAACTTGGAGTGATGGGCTCTCATGATGTCTGCCTAAAGTTTGTGAACTCCTCTAAGATCTGTGGATACAGAAACACCTTCTAAAGCATATACAGGAGGGCTGGGACATGATTTTGGTGTTCAGCCTCTGAAGCTGGGAATTAAAGGAGGATCTCCTGTGTGCCCTTGAGTACAATTGCTCAGAAACAGAATCTGTTCCTATTCCAAGAGCCCAAACATCACCTAACAGCCCAGGGCACATGAAGTCAAATATTTCTCCAAAATGACTGAATTTGAAATCCGTGGCACAGGAAGAGCTGAAGTGTGTCCTGGCAAGGTACCTCAAGCTGCTCTCTCGTGCCTTTAGCTGGCCTCAGCTTCCTGGCAAACAGATTACTGACAGCAATAAAGATTCAAAGATGAAATAACATTTCAAATCTACGTCCCTGCCAATGTCAATGCTATGCCCTAAAAGACAAATCGTGGGAGCCTGCAAACACAACCCTGCCAGTGCAGTGCTGATACCCAAAACCCCAGAAACCCTGCAATGGAAGTTAGGGATTACTCAATCCACACCCTCTCTACAATCAGTTATCCTGATTTAAAAAAAAAAATGGAGTGTGTGGGCACTCACTCTTCATTATTCTGTTTGCCACAACGAGAGGTACTCCCAAGATATATCCTGGCAAAGGAAATGGTGCTCAGCATGTTTTAGCCTAGATTACTTGCCATTTTTAAGGAGTGAACAAAATTACAGCATCTCCTGCTACTGTTGTACAGAGGCAACTTGAAATTTCACCCAAAGGAGACCTCTCTGGTAACAGTAATTTATTTTCAGATCTGTTTGATTCAAATTCATGGTTGGATTGGGACAGCAGCATGATGAAGTGACTGTATGCCCTTGGGGAATAAATTTGTGAACATAGCTGCTTGAGCTGATTAAAGGAAAGGAAGTGTTGCTTTGGATGTTGGCCTGGTGAACCTTAGGGATGGTGTGAGAGGAATAATTGACTGGAATCTGACTTTTATTACTTTAGTGATAAACTAACCTTAAGAATTCCACTTCTGGTGATTTTTTTTTTTTTTTTTAAACTCTGCACAGAGCTGCAAGGTTTAGCACACTGGAGGCAGATGCAGAAAGCAGCTTTCCCCTCCGTGCTGCCCATGCCATGTGTGAGAGCCCTGAGGCACAACCCCAGAGCCAGCCCTTTCCCTCACTGACCCCGGAGCTGCAACTCCCACACCTGGCGAAAATCCTGGAAAAAGCCTGGCTCCACATCCTTACTCTGTGACTCAGGCTCACTTCTGTTTATACTCTTGTGAGCTGAAGAATGATGATGACTAGTAGCGATATAGATAAATAAAGTATATTAAGTCACAGGAAGTAAAAAGAGAAAACCATTAATCTATTTTTAGAAACCTGTTCTTGCCATTCATCAGAAGAACATCCAAAAGCTAGCAGCGAGATTCAAGCATCTGGATGGGGTTTGCTGACCACATACCAGCATCCAGACTACTCACAGAGAAGCAATTTGCCTTCTTTAGACCAGTCCCAGACTCCGTGCCAGGAGCACAGGATGCAGACAACAACGGAGTAGTTTCCCCTAGCAGGACAGGGTGCTTGCTCCACACAGCCCACAGCTGCTTGCTGTCCCCCTTCCAGGGGTCCTGCAGCAGATTCCTCCCTCCAGGTGCACCGTGGCACCGGCTGGTGCACCCCAAAGTGCTGTCCACACAGCTTCCCTCAGCAGTGCCCACACCAGTCAAGGGCCAGGGAAAACCTGCCAAGGTCCAGACTGCCTTCTCCAGATGGGCAGACCAAGGTCCTGCACCTCGGCTGGGGCAGTCCCCAGATGCAGAGAATGGACTGAGAGCAGCCCTGAGGAGGAGGACTCGGGGCTGCTGGCTGGAGACAAGCTCAACATGAGCTCTCAAGGTGTGCTAACAGCCCAAAAGGCCAAACATGTCCTGGGGTGCCACAAAAACAGCGTGGCCAGCAGGGTGAGGGAGGGGATTCTGCCCCTCTGCTCTGGAGCACTGCACCCAGCTCTGGGGCCCCAACATGGAAGGGATGTGGACGTGCTGGAAAGAGTCCAGAGGAGGCCACGGAGATGCCCCAAGGGCTGGAGCCATCCATGGAGCCAGGCTGGGAGAGCTGGGGCTGCTCAGCCTGGAGACAAGAAGGCTTTGGAGAGACCTTGGAGCCCCTTCTACTGCCTAAAGAGAGCTCCAGGAGAGCTGGAGAGGGACTTGGGACAACGGGGAAGGGCTTCACACAGAGAGGGCAGGTTCAGATGGGATATTGGGAAGGAATTGCTCTCTGAGAGGGGGGGGAGGCCCTGGAACAGATTCCCAGAGCAGCTCTGGCTGCCCCTGGATCCCTGGAAGTGTCCAAGGGCAGGCTGGACGGGGCTTGGAGCAGCCTGGGACAGTGGGAGGTGTCCCTGCCCATGGCAGGGCGTGGAACAAGGTGACCTTTAAGGCCCTTTCCAACCCAAACCACCCTGGGATTCTGTGGCCGTGCCAATGCTAATCAAAGCCAAAGCGATGATGAAATCTGGATCTGGATGCTCAGCTCCCAAACACTGGGTGAACTCAGTACACCCATACACCCCTTGCTTCCCCTCCTCTTGCTGGTTTGCCAAAACAGCACCCATACAACAGCAGAAAACCTTTTGAGGCCAACAGCACCACACTCGTGATGAATTTAACTGGATTTGCATAAAAGCTTCCATCTCCTGCGGCCCGCAGAAGTTACATTTTTTTTCCTGGGCAGTCATACCACAAGCATAAAGTCACACCATATTTTGAATCTTTGCCTTCCAAAATCCAGGAAGAATTGCAAGGCACGCTCATTGACATGTCCTGTGGTGCGTGGGCAGCCAAGATGCCACAGTCAAATGGTCAGACACAAATATGCAAGAGGTTCTTCTCTGACTGTTCATGCTGCTCTGGACAAGTGTCTGTAACCATCCTCACTTCAAAGTAGTAAAAACCCTAAAACTTTGAATGATGCTTAGCCCTGAAACTTCCACCTTGTCTCCCTTTCTGCTTCTTAAGAAAAATTATAAAACTCCTACAGTATCATGTTGAAAAGTAGAGTTTTAAAATGTATTCAGAGTTCATTACTTTCACCTCCATGATGTCACTGAAGTCACTATCTGCTCACTTCTCCCATTCAATTTTTAACAGTGTGTCCTGAATCTGCTCTGAAAATGTAATTTAGTTGCTAGACTTTTCCCTTCTTTCACTAATTGAATGCTGTGAAATGTATTTCTCTCTCCCTGGCACCTTTTCTCTCAGTAAACCTTACTTATCAACACACGGACCCCTATTGCACATTGCAAGCTTGTTCTGCAAGCAGGATATCAGCTGACCTCACTGGAGATGTACAAGGGGCACCAAATATTTTGCAACGTGTCTAGAAAACAAAGATTTTTCTTGTTTTAGTATGTACTCATCAGGATACAAACAGAGGGAGAGGTAAACCAGCAGGCCTTGGAGCCAGGAATACATAACTCAGATTGTTATGTATCACTAATGTCACGATAGAAGTTCAATAATTTATGGGATATGAAAAGAGCAGCAAATGCCTGCAAACCACTCAGGCTTTTCATAGCAGAGTTCAGGTTTTAAAACTCCCTCGGAGCACTTACAGTTGTGTGGAAAAAGTCATAGGTGTTTGTGTCAGTGTGAAAAAAGAAAAGGTTCTGCCTTTGAGAGCTGCAGTATGAAAGGCCATCTCAGTAATTATATACATTATTAATACACCACTGATAGGAATAAGAATGTACATCCAGGTCCTTGCACAGACAGAGGGCTGCCAAGAATAAATCAGATATGTAGATAAGGTAAGCAGGCAGGGATATTGAAGAGGAACGGCACTGGGTCTGGTGTTACTGCTATCTTTCCATCGGTTCAAATCTGGAAATAGTTTCCATAATGGCTGGAAGGACAGACTGCCAGCAGAAGGCTCAAAAAATGTGAACTGTGGGAGCCTGAAGAAGACAGCAAACGCTGGCATGTGGGCCAGCCACGGAGGAGAGGCAGGGACAAGCCCCTGGGAAGAGCAAAGGAAGCTGGAACACAGGACACGGGGAGCAGCACAAAGGCACGGAACAAAGGCGAGGTGAGGACGGAGCGGGGACACGGGGCAGCTGCTGAGGAGAGAGGCTGGAGGATGCAGGGAGGTTAGGGGGCAGGGAGAAGGGCTGGCCCTCCCACCAGGATGCAGTACTACTTTCAGAAATAGAGGGACGAGGGATACAAATCAAAGGCTAAACCAAATAAATAAGAATCTATTCCCCTGGAGGGCACGCGGGCTCGCCTAGGACGCAGCCGTGGTGACTAATGCAGGGCAGCAGAGGAGCTCTGCTTCCTGTGCATTCCAAGCCTCCCGAGCCAGGCAGACACTGTGGTTGTTGCTAAAAGGCCCACATTGACCATAAATTACCTCGCAGGAACAATGGAGACACCACTATCTCTGTGCTCTTCAAAGCACCAGAACAAAGTGGCGCAGTGTTAGTGGCATTGCTTAGATCTAACAGCTGGCACAAGATGACTTAGCACCACTGAAAATAACCCCGTGACAGGGCTCCAGCAAAGCTGCCAACCCCTGAAAATCTGTCATTTGTAAAACCCCCTCCCCTTGGGATTTGTACCTATGACAGAACTGCAAGTCTCGTCCTGATCTCCAGTTTGGCTGCCAGCGTGGGTGAGGTCGGGGAGGTGAATTACCCCACGCCAGCTGAACACCTCCTGCAGTCTCTGAAATCATGCAGAGCTCTTTCATCCCACTGTTGCTGACTTGGCTTGTGTAATAAAACAGGGCTGTGAGCAGAAGGGCCTTGTCAGAATCCCTGAGAACACTCACAAGAAACAGGGAGAGCGGTGAGTTCCGTTCCCGGAGCTCACCGTGCCAGTGGTGCACCTACGCCGAGACCCAACAATTCTGTATGAAATGCACGTTTTGACAGCCTGGATACCTCAAATTCCCAATCGTCTTGCTCGAGGACACTGCCAAGGACTTGGGACGGGCTTTCCTCTGGAGCCTGCTCGGTGCCTTTGGCTGTCGCAGATCTCCTCCCTGTGCTGACTGCCCTCTGTGGCAGATGAGGATACAGCAGAGGGATCAGCCTTCCGAAGGCACAGGGCAGAGATCCGCGAGTGCCCGGACGACAGGGAGCGGGATGCTGAGCTCTGCGTGGAGGCCAAGGGGATCTCTGTCCCCAGGAGTCACAGACCTCGCTGTACAGGGTGACACAGGCACCTCTTCGGTGCTATGATCCCAGTGAGAACAGCTCCTTCCTGCTGGAGATGTTTCTGGTCAGGGCTGTATCCCAGGGGATCTCGCCCAGGACCCAGCTGTGTAAGATGCAAAACGTGCCCCAGTTAGTGCCAAGCATCCCCAATAAAACGGGAGGTGGGGCCAAACTTGGCTTTCCTCAGCCTTTCACACAGTAAAGTCCTCCAGCTTTTCATGCCTGTCACAGCCCCTTCCTTTCTTCCTCTCCCCAAAGTGACCCTAATTAAAAGTGAGCCTTATTTTCCAACCACAGCACATCCCCAGGCACTTCCTTTTCTCAAAACTGCCAGAACCCAAAGGGTGCAATGGGAGTCAAAAGGGACCTTCTTCCCTTCCCATGCCAACAAACACTGCTGCCTCCCAGGGTTTCTCTGCTGCCTGCCTCTGCTTTGGCACGTTGCTTTCCCACCACCTCGAGCTCCCAGTGCCTGCCAGGCTGCCCTGCTTGCTGCCAGCCCGGGGCAGGACAGGGGATGCTTCCCGTGGCACAAAGTCGGAGCCGCTGCCCCGGCCGCGTGCGTGCCCGCCCCCCGGAATTAATAAGTTATCACGACAAATTAAAATATTAAGTTAATGATGTGCACGACTGCAAGTTACAGAGCTGGAAAAGAAGTCCTAATTAAATCAATACAGTTATTAGTCCCCTGTCATCTCTGATTAATTATTAGCTTAATATGCTCCATCATTTTCACTGTTAATGGAAAGAGCTTCAGTGCTACCAGGGGAAGCTGGGCAGTACACACCAGAAACCCATGGAGACGTGCTGGAACTCCCAGCTCTGCACTGAACAAGGTCTTTCAGACAAGAGGGGAAGAAACATTTCATTTTTGGGGGCGCTAGTCTGACAGCGTTTAAGCTTGTTTTCAAAGGGGGCAGAAGTTTGCTCGGGGGATTTTTGACTGCTGAAAGGTTAAGGGGTAAAGACTTGACTCCTAAAGCTGGGCTTAGTCCCGGGCACTTGTCCCGGTGCATCCAAGCTTTCCTCTGCAGTGACAGGATATCACCACTGTCCTTTCAGAAGCCCCTCCCCTGCCCCAGAGCCCACCCCACTTGTGACCCTCACCCCACCCTCACCAGATGCTCTCCTTACCCCAGGGCACAGAGGGGTGGGCACCACAATAAGCTGGCAGGCATCAGCTGTGGTGCCTGGCTCCTCAGGGCACAGATGTAGCTCAGGACACCTGTCCTTTCATGCCTCCGACAGGGCCAAAAATAATGTGCTGAGGTCACTTTTCTCCTTGGTAGTGATAACTGAAACAGTACTTTGGATTTAGGCAACAGATAGTATTTACCCAGAGCTCAGGGGAGCACAGCTTCCCTTTTGCTTTGCTGTCTTCCACCATCCTTTCACTGCCTCCAACTTTTTCCTAACTCCTTGCAATGAGCAGGTTTCCTTTGCTGTCTGCAGGAGGATTTTTTTTTTTTTTGAGTGTAAAAACTTCAAGGATGGGTCTCCGCATGTCTCTCCAGCAAGTCACAAATTGAATTTGTACCACAAATGCTGCTCTGTCATTAGACAGGAGTTTTGTCTTAGAAACAGCTTTTAAAAGCAAGCTCTTTTGGACAGGCTATCAACAGCAATACAAACACATGCTGCCGAGAACAAAACTGCTCCTTGAACTCATCAATGAAGCTGTCCCTGCTGCTAAGGGGTGATTCAGTAAATTAAATAATGTCACTGTAAAAGACTCTGCTTCTCAAAGATAAAAAGCCACTCAAATGATTTCTCAGGACTCTCACCACCCTATCGCTGCGATTACCTCGTGATAAATTGCCACCTGCCCCATGAGTAATGGTAGTTCCCAGTGCCATTTTATCATTCAGTCCTCTTACTGATATCTCAGTTCATGTACTGCCACAACACTTCAGCTTCCCATGCTCTACTCGCCTTCCACTGCAGTTGTGCAAAGTCAGAGCTCCTTATTTCCAGAGGGAAGTTAAAGTGGGACAACCAGTGTCATGCAGAAACCCTGCCCCTTGCTCCTTATGTATAAAGCCCACCTGTCTCGTGTCAGACATTAAAGAAAAAGTTTAAATTCTGAGCCCTCTGGCCAGCCTAGGTTTGATGAGTAAACAGCATTTCTTCTAGAAATGGGCTGAACTCCAGTGAAATATTTGGCTATTTAATGAGCAGGCTCTAGGATAACGGTTTTCGTGGGAATCCAAAAAGAGGGAGTGAAGAGAAGGGCTCCCCGTGCTATTCTTAGCTGCAAACAGCTAGATTTGGAATTTTGATTGTAAAGCATGGAATTTATAAATGGTGCCACGCTAAATTTACTTCATTTGTATACAATTCAGCCGGATAATCAGAAGTGTTCCAGTATGTTCCTGGTTAGCATCTCGGTTCTGGTTTTATTGTCTCCAAGCCGGTAGAAAAAATGCGTTCAGTAAATAGTGCTTGCAAAATTTGTGCCCCAGTGCGTGTGCAGGAAGGTTTTCTAAACACAGATTTTATATAAACGTGCATGTGGGTGCACATGCATGCACACAGACTCGGAGCTGTGATTTATTTCCAGAGGGAAGCCAAGGAAATTCCCACCCCCTACCATTTAAACGATCTGCTCTTTGGCTCCAAACATTCTGCAACTTCTCAGCCAAGGAATGTATTTTCCCCTTCCAATATATATGATTTATTTTGCTGCACACATTAGTTAATGATAGCGAGATACATGATTTAGTCAGTCCTGTAAAAACGTTACTGACAATCTCAGATCCATTTCATTTAGTAAGTTTTTTTTTTTTTTTTTT